>JAHZMT010001021.1:0-18226 GCA_027743785.1 Sinhomidia bicolor | reverse complement strand
TCTTTTTTTTGTTGTGTCGTTTAATCCGAAATTAATTTGTAGAATTTGAGAACAATAATAATAATATTTCGCGTGTGCTTTTAGTACTGTATACTGCGCATGAAAACAAAATGTCAAGCAGCATGACATACTTTTCTGTTTTTGTATTTTGCTTGGGTTTGGAACATTTTTGAAATAGACGAATATTTTGAAAGACAAACAATGTGATTTAATCATTTTAAACAATATTTTTGCATAGCTTTTTTGCAAGTCATCATTAACCTTCAAAACGAATCACTTTGTCTTCACGATGCGTTTTTTTTCTTCCGCTGCGAAGCAAACGTACAAACAAGCTTTGAGACAAAATTTACCGTTCTGTCATCATCTATATTCTAACATTTTTGAAAACAAAACAGTGTAAATATTTTTGTACACACGCAATTAAACAGAAATAAATACACTACCTCTCAGGTACAAAAGTGGTGGTATATTTACTGGTCTGCATTACTCCTTCCAGTAAATAATATGTCTAATTTTAATCACGTTTACTACTACTCACACATTTTCATGTAGATTAGAAATGGTTTTGATTATTGTTGTGATTATCATTGTTATTATTTGGATTGTAATGAAAAAATGTATTGTCTTATGTAGCCGAGGAAGTTGAATATTTTTTTTGCCAAACCCATTACTCAAAAAGCACCGAAAAACTTTTTTTGAAGTACGGAAATACATATTTTTTCCTAAAAAATAAATTAGGCCGTACATGTAATTTATTACTGGAGTAGAATCCTAAAACCAGTAAAAAATTTTCATAGAGAAAATTAATCATAATCATGTATAGTATTTTTTGGGGATTTTCTAGTAGCGTGTGTTATTATTATTCCTTAGAAAGTATAAATTGACTAATGTAATGTACGGCATTTTCTCCGTCGAGCCTATCTTTATATATATATTTATTAATGCATTCATTGGTGGTGGCGGCGGTTACTACTATATTTTCCGATTATTCTTCTCTTTCTTCATTGTTTAAATCAACCTGTCCCATAAATGTATTTTCTTTCATAGCAATAATAATAATAATAATAAATCCCCTATACACAAGTCGTTTTTTCTCCTTTTTGCTCCACTCTCATTGTCGATTTGTCTAAGTCTCTGTGTTATATTCACAATGTTCATTTTTAACACCAACCCATACCATAATATATAACATTGTACTTGTGTGTTGTGAAATTATAATAGTAGGTATAATAATAATAATAATCCCTATTTCTCTTGTGATTTTCTGTGGAAATTTTAAAGTGTTTCAACTCATTTACTTATATATATATATTGGTGCCGTTTTTAACTTCCTCTGGCTTATATGTTGTACTCTGTCAAAATGTTTAATATTTGTATGAAACTGGGAGTCTGTTTAAGAGTTCAAAAAATGTAGACTAATGTTTTGTTCTGGGTTTGTTGTTTTCTATCATGTTTTATTGCTTTCGTAACATGCTACTTCGTCGTCTACATTGGGAAATATATAGGAAATAAGGGAGGCTTGTAAGGTAAAAAAATCTAATCAAATTCACTTAAAATATAGTAGATCGATATTTAGTACTTTTTTTTATTCCATCTACTGCTTCTATTACTACACACATACACAAATATACATACAACTTGTAAAGTATGTTGTAGTAATGTGGTTCAGAATTTTTTTACGGTAGTGGAGTCCTTTTAAATTTCGTCGTAAATTTCAAGTTGGGGCAAGAAAACCAGTTAAACTGCCTCTATTATTTTCTTCGTTATTGCATGAAAAGTAGAAAAGAGGTGGATTTTTTAAAGCTAACCTCACCTCACTATGCTCTACTATTTTTTCACATAAAAATGTAAAAAAAAATACACAAGTCCATTGATGTTTTCTAGTCATTGGAGAAAGTTCTGGTTCAAAACATCCAATTTGGACTTTCACCAAGTCTTACAGAGGCCATCCGAGCCATTCCAAGATGGCGAATGATTCAGACTGCTTTCCCACATGTGATGCATTGCACCGCTCAGCTTTTAATGAATCGGTATGCAGTCATAATATGAGTCATATGACAGAAAGCGTAGTAATTATTTGCAACTGATTACTTTTCAAAATTGGTGAAAAGAGTGACAGCAGTGTAAAAATTTGTCCGTGTGTAGAAAGCTGAGTGGTATACAAGGGGGACTGGGGGCGGCAGAAACCAAGTTGTTGTACACCTTACACTGGATTCTCATTGACTCAGCTGAGGAATGTGCAGACGCTGAATTTGAAAAGGGACGTTTGGCCGTCAGTCCGTTTCATTACTTATTTCCCATTTCTGCTGTTACGGTACACATTATTACATAAATAACACGACGCAACATTATTCACCGGGAACATCAAACGAGCCACAGTATTTTTTTGCATTTTTCTCTTATTGCCCCAACAGCTATTTGTTTACTTGTTTGCGCCTTTATGTCAACAACTTCGGCCAACCGATTTCAATAATTTTCGCTTGGAAAATGGCTTTCGGATCTGGCCATCCATGTGGTCTCACAAAACGCCAGATCCTACCTGTTTTGTTTGTCCAGTTAAGCCAAAACAGGCTTTGGATCCTTACTTTGTTCGCAAATCAAAAAAGGATCCATTTGGCGATGTATTTACAGGTACGTATATATAGCAGCAACAACATACATAGTGTTTCAGTGCAGTCACTCATGACCAAATTACAATCCCATACCATTACTACTATGCTTATCGTCCGGTCATTAAAGGATCCATTTGGCGATGTATTTACAGGTACGTATATATAGCAGCAACAACATACATAGTGTTTCAGTGCAGTCACTCATGACCAAATTACAATCCCATACCATTACTACTGTGCTTATCGTCCGGTCATATATTTTAAGAGGAAACCCAAGAAAAAAATACACTACTCTCGCACAGTACCAAAAAAATGTGAAAACTGCAAAAAATAAAGTGAAATGTGTAATAATTTGTAATAATATTATGTTTACATACACACAGAGTCGTGATAGTAAAGGAACGAGGACTGATATAGACGATATTGTTCTTCCCGGTGGAGGAAAAATTGCTACTCCACCACCAACTCCAGAGCATGCAAAACCTGAGTACAGTAGAAATCTCGTGTTGGAAGATGAGGTTATAAAAACTTACGACTTTCTTTAAATTATTTGCTCCTCTTTCCTCTCCTCCTTTAGCACAATAATTTTATCCTGTATAATATATATATATATATATGCATGCATATATATACTACAAGGCAGGCTTTTCCTTTTAACACCAATATAATTTACAACTCTGTATATATGAGCGTATACTAACCATCATCGTAAATAACAAACAAAAGGATGAAGAAAAAAAACCTCGTTTGTTTCTCTTATTTTTTCCTTCCTTCTCGCATTCGCTTTTCTTACTTTTTCCTTTTTATCTTATTTTTTTCTCTACTGCTTCTGCTGTTGCACAGGCTTCTATATAGTTATTCTTTTATTTTTTTAGCTGGAGAAACTTGCGCTTCCTACATCATCCGGAGGGAATTGTAGTGCCAGCAGCAGTATTACTGGCGCAGCTGCCTCTGGACCATTTCCAGAAACGATCCCTGAAGAATCATCAAGTAACGATGAGGAGCATGTCATGATTTTCCGGCTAGGATCTATACCAGAATCTGACGGGTTAAAGGAAGCTCAGTTATTTAAGGTATAGCCATGCAGCTCTGTATATGTATAATATGTACTAAATATAAACTCTCTATTTACACCACGTAACTATATAATCCTTTTGCATGAAAGCAATAAAAAAATATAACTGGCGGTTTGCAAGAAAGCAAAAAATAGTCAAATAAAAGCATCCACAGCATTTTTATTTTTGATTTCAGCATATTTGTTATACAAAATGTAATAAAATATCATCATCACAAGCAAAAGTTTAGGGAGGGAGTTGGTGAAGCAATAATTGTTTGGAAAAGTTGTAAAAAATTTTTTTTACGATGTTAATAAGAATGATGATGATAATAATAATAATGGAGCAAGTTGACCGTGGCAAAGGCCAGTAAGTAAAAAAAAGAATTATAATGAACAAACCGCAATCTATGTATACAGCCAGCAGCATATACATAAGATGAATGAAATGTATTTTTTTGGAGATTATATGACGCGATAACATTAATGGTGGTAAATGGTGCTTTGGCACTACATGTTGTTAGTCAGCAGCAGCAGTATAAGAAAAAGAAGAAGAACAGTAAAATAACAATAAAAATTACTCTATTATAAATTAGATGTCCGTTCCAACAAGACAAGCAAGCACTGAATCGGCCAAAACCTCGCCTTCTCCATCGGATAAACCTCAAAAGGATAGAAAAGGGTATGTGAAGTGAACTGATAAAAAAAATAAAATGTAACACGTACAAATCTACATGTCGTCGTATTTTCCTTGCTTGCTTAGTCTTCTTGCTCGCTTGTTCTTGTCTGTGTGTGTGTAGTGTAGTGTGTGCCTTTGCTACTAGCTAACTTGCATTTTGAGTGAGCAAATCAACAGGATGCTAATAAATAACTCGTGCATCACTCTCACACACGCACACACACATGCTTTGTATGCATTCCTTCCACATCATGCATAGCTAGAGCTGTAGTCTGTACGTACGACGACGACGATATGTATGTGTGTGTGAATGAACGAAAATACGAAATGTATATCTTTTTTTCTTCTCCTTCCTGTTTATTTGTTTATGGGGAGAAAGGTCTAATGAATTCAGACCACGAACAGATTCCTCACCACGGGTCTCCATTGGAAAAGCTAGTGATATTCCTTCCGTGTCCGGGCTACCGGTTCAGCCACCAAAACCTCTGGCTAAAGGGATGAGCCAGGACGTGTCGTGGAAAAGTGTTCATTTAGCTACATTCATGGACGTTGCGGTTCTGCGCTGTTTGTTCATTCCGCATTGGGAAGAGGAAGGAGTCCACTGGGGTGTGACGTACATGCTAAAAAGGTAATGATGACGGCGATGATATGAACTTGTACTGTTTAAAATTAACTCTCATCCGGCTCTCTCTCGCATTTATGTATTTTATGTTTGCTACATGCATGCTTGTCATCACATCACAGTATAAATCCTCTGTGACTTTTGCCTGTCCACTCGACAACTTTCTCTTTTTTTCATGAGAAAAAAAATTCATCAGCCCACCCACACATATTATGTAACTTGTACGCAAGTGCCCCTACCTATGTATTATGTGGTATATGTAATGTGCTATGCTCATTTTAGGTTTGAGGAAATTATAGCACATAAAGAAACGCTAAAGATTGAGAAAAGGATAAACCAAAGACAACGAAGCAACTCCCTTCCAGTTAGCAAGTCAAGATGTTCTTTTGTTGCTGATTTTGTACTCAATACATCTCCTATCCGCGCAGAGAAGGAGAAGATAGCTGCGATTAGAGAGAAACTGTCCAAGCCTGATTTATCGTTTACAAAGAAAAAGCGGGGTAGTGTCAGTGGAGCTAGTGGGGGTGGGGGAGGAATGGGAAATGGCAATCATAGCACTGGTGGAATGTTTAATGGTAGTGGGACAGGAGGAGGTCAAGGGCCATCCTCCCAATTCTTCTCCCATTCGGCATGTAGCAGTCCAACAGTACAACGAAGAAACGCTACTGATCGACGAGCGAGTGAAAAGGGTTCTAAAAGAAAATTAACTATGCTTGACTTGAAAACATTTGTCGAAACGAAATTACTCTCAAAGTCAGAGAAAATGCTGGAGAAAGTTGGAGCGGGAAGTGCGCTTCTTGATTTAGGGGTAATTTGAAACGTGATGAAATAACGATGATAATATATTGTGTTTACATGTGAAACCCCCGAGTAGGTGCACAGTTGTAAATATATTTTTCATCGAAAATCCATTTCTAGGATAACGAAAATGAACAGTCGGAACCATTTGCCAGACCACAATCCGCTCTCGGTCATCGAGACGACGCTGTGGATGCCAACGCCATGAATGAAACAATGGGAGAAAACTACTTTGCCGAGGGTTCTAATCTCTTCAAAGGGAAAAGCATGCCAAGTCTAAGGTAATAATGCATACAAGTAATGCTCCTTTAACTATCTCTCTCTCTCTAGGAACTTTTCATTATAGTTCATTCAATTATCTTTTTATGACACGCTAATAATTGTTTATTACATCGTACCGATCATTACCAAAATAATAGCGCAATGAAAAAACATTCAAACAAAACTCGGAACAAGTCATTCATATTCAATTATCTTTTTATGACACGCTAATAATTGTTTATTACATCGTACCGATCATTACCAAAATAATAGCGCAATGAAAAAACATTCAAACAAAACTCGGAACAAGTCATTTATTTAATTTCATTTTCCCATTGTCTCTTTCATGTTTCGCATTATTAAGAAAAGAAACTCAAACGATTGCCAAGAAAATAACGTGAAGGCATGTTTTTCTTTCTTTTTTTTGACAACCAGCAGAGTATAAAAGAAACAACATTCATGAAATATGTATTCATAAAGTTTTTTTTCTTCTTCTTGTAACAAAGAGTCACATCATCATCCCATCATCATCTTGATATAATAATTTCTTTCTTGACCAAAAATTTGTCTCGTTCCATTTTTCTCTTTCAACACAAACTTTCTTTCTTACAATTTTTTTTTCATTCTTCTTCTGTATTTTCTTCAACTCTTTTTTCCTTTTCCTTACATCTTTTCTACTTTCTGTTATAATTTGTGTCTCATATAATAACATCATGTATATTAAATATACACTTCCGACGACAATCTTTACGACCAAACTTGACTTGAATTACACACATTACTCTTGTAAGTAGAAAAACTATAATAATAATAATATATTAAATTATAGCAATGTATACGTAATATATATTTATTATGTGTATACTATTTATCAACAGCACACTTAGTTTATTTTTTCCTATTTTTTGTTTACGAGAAAAAATATTTAAGTTTTTTTGTATCATATATTCTTCTTCTTCTTCTTATATTTAATCTTGTTATTATTATTATTATATCAAGTAAGTATATAATCTATATATATCTACATAGGAAGTCTATCCAAATAGAGTATATATACATATTTATATATATTATTCGTGTTTTCTTCTCTCTTTACTGTCATTGTGGTCACACTTTTTTCCATATTAACTATGAAGACGACAACAACTATTTGAATCTTATTTTTCTTGTCCCTTTTCTTAGCTGTTTGCTAGTTGATGAATTGGCAGCCCCAACAGGGTAAGTTGGCATTGATGGCACCTAATATTGTTAGACAAGACAAAAAATACAACCACTACTGGTTAATACATTATTATACTACCACTTTTTACAAAACTGCTAATACTACTACTACTATTACCACCACCACCACCACTACTATTACTACTACCACTACTACTTTACCCCATAGTACTACTTTTATTCCTGTAGAACGAGAGAATGTGTGAAAGAAGGAAAGATTGGAAAGCTGCCAATTTACACCATTTCTTTGCACTACTTTTCCCCTCGACTTATTTTATCTCTTTTTTTCTTCTTCTTCTTTTTTTTCTGTCCGTGACAAACCATACTTTATAGCTGGCTGCTACTGCTATTATTATTATTATTATTATTATACAAAAAAATGTAAGTATCATCCATACATTTTTTTCCTGAACCACTCAAAGTACTTCCGGATGAACAAGTGAAAGCAGAGCAAAGCAGTAGAAATTACTTAAGAATATTATAATATTGCCCTTTTTATTGCCATTATACTATTACGATGATGATTATTATCAACATTGTTTACAACTGCCTCAACTTTTATCATTATAAGCTATCTTGTCCAATTTTAACTACTGCTTTTCTACAACTTGCTTTGCTATTTAGATAATAATAATAATAGTAATATGGAAGCAGAGCTGCCCCGCTCTTTTCTTCTCATTTTTATTTTACACGAAAATAAAGCTGTGAAAAAAGTGTGGTGGGTCATGGGTCCTAATTTCTTGTATCTTCTCACTGTATCTCCGCTGACAAAAAATATATACTGTTATATATTTGTAAAACTTGTGGCCTTTCCTTGTAGATTGCAAACTGCTGTATTTATTTTTCACTTGCACGCTGCACTGCATTTTAACAACTTTCTTATTGTCAAGCTGCTAATGAAAAAAAACTTTGCTTTTCTCTTTGTAAAATCTGTAATGTTAATCAACACAGCATTTTGTCTATTACTCTCCTGACGAGACTACCATCATCTTTACTTTTATTATTTGTTTTACAAATATGCTTCGTAACAGTTTAACCATTGTAAATATTACAAATCTTCATAAAAACTGGCATTGACCATAATATAAATATCATCATGCTCAATGTGTTTTGCTAATAATATATAAATGACTTGTCCATAATTATATTTAATGGGATTGATGTGCAATAATAACTTTAATCAAGATAAAAAAAACTAAAAAGTAATATTTTCAAATTCACGCATTTTATATAATCATACACATTCAAATTCAAATATACACATTTATTTAGCAGGCCTGGTACAGTAACTGTACAAATATAAGTAAATATTTGTGACAATTTAATAATTACAATACTATTTTTTAATGTTCTTTTTAAATAATGCAATATAATTTGTTTAAAATATCAATAATGATATAATGTTGACGTTTTATTTCCTGTTATATATGAATATATGCAGCATAACAATGCATTTATATGTATATTAAAATTACAGAATGCATAATATATATATACTAATTATCTGCTGAATACTGTATATATTTACTTATACTACACCTGCCATCTTATTTACAAAAAATTTCCCTTCAGCCATTTATAATTTTTTTTATTGCGGAGTGTGAGAATTTATGAGATAATGAAATAATAATGTTATTATTATATAACTTTCTATATATATATATAGCTACTTTACTCGGACAGAAATGGTATACTACTAGCCTTGATATATAATTGATTAGTGTCACTATTTTTTTATTTATATAAATATTTATATACATGATACTAGCTGCCTTCATTAGTTTCACTAAAACTCCATAATCCAATAGTCGCGGTGTTCTTTAGAAAAAATATATACTTACAATACATTTTTGAAAAAAATAATATAGTTTCGTTCAATTTTTTTCACAATATTACATTTTCTTAATAATAATAATAATAATTTATTATGATAGTTTGAATAGTAGGCTTAAACTAAATACAAATTGAATCCCTTGCAAATTTAAATGCCTAGCTGAAACTGTGACTGCGCAGTTTTATAACATTGCATTCAAGAAGACTCTCACCAAAATAAAGCAAGCCCGATTAGCTCGATTCGCTCTCTCTTGAAAGTAGAGACATTGTACTCATATATTTTTTTCTATCGATGCTTCTTCTTGTACAGGTACTGTGGAATGTCAACCCTTGCTCCAGAGAACAAGCCGGATCGCGCATTCTTGCCCAATCCAATAATAACGGTGACTGAGCACACGCCTGCTCCAACACCGTCTCCGGATAGAATGTACAGGTATGAGGAATTTCATGTAATGATATTGAACCTCTCGCTATATAATAATAATAATAATAATGTAATGGTTCTTATCAAAAATGATGATCGCCGGAAAAAAGGGAGGAAATTGAATTAGATGCCGCCATGCCGTGTTGTAGTGTCGGTGGTGGTTCTCTTGCATTCAACATTTTTTTAGTTATTTATTCGATGGAAACGCTTAAACACAACTCTATTTTTTCTGATGTATTTTTTTCCTTGTGTGTGTTTGTGTGCACAGGCGACGAGCTAGTTCTTTGGAAAGTCAGTTGAATTCCTTTATTCATCAGTTTGCGCTGGGGAGTAGGCGTGGGAGTGGTAGACGTCTTGTTAGATCTCATAGTGATAGTCATATATCCTACTCGGTCTGTGAGGCTCCGGAGGCTCCCGGTACAGCTGAGTATATAAAGACTGATGGTCAGCTCAATATAAAAATCGTGTTTAAGGTAATAAAAAAGTACCTTTTCTCTATTTTTTTGTATACATACAACTTACACATATTTTCAAGTGTTTATGTATATATACTACAATAAGGCTCTGTTTTTGCACACAAAAAATAAAACCATGCAAAAGAAAAGCGAAAACCAACAAAAAAGGCACACCACCGCGACGCGGTCGTATTTTTATAGCTCAATCAAAATAAACTGCCCATTAAATTATGTATCCTGTATTTTTTTTCTTTATCTTTTTTCACTGCAACACAACACGCAAAAATAGGCATTACATTCAATCTGCTCAAGAGAGACAATCGTTCGATCCGTAAGGGTATCTCAAGTCGTCCTAAATCTTATGGAACTACTCTATGATGAAGTTGAAAAGGATCCGGAAGTCTTCCTTGTTTTGGATGCAGTAACAAAGTAAGTTGTCTTTTTTTCCATGTTCCTTTTCTTGTTTTATGTGTGTAGTACCTTGTACAAAGTACAACTTGTACTCCTCCCTCCGCCTACCTACCTTTCTACCTCGTTTGCTCTCACTCAGCAATAATTGTATTGTTGTGTGGGCTTGCAAAAAGAATTCATGTTCGCAGAGTGGTGGTAGGTATTTCATTACTACTACAACAACAATTTAAGAATGAGTGTCTGCTGCTGCGAGTAAAAAGGATATGTGTAGTAAGTAATATGTAAGGTAGAGTAGGTAGAAGGAGGAAGGATGAATATATGTATAATATCCGGTTTGTTTTTTTTCTCTTCATTTCCCATTTAGAATTGTGTGTGCAATGGGTTGCTCTCACGGTTGTGGAGAGGCTCAAAGGGGAAATAATCCTGACTCTGTGAGAAGCCATGCTCAGAATTTATTGCTAAGACTCACGCAAAAGTTCCGAACACAATTTTCCAAGTACTTCCAAAATCTTGTGATGCAGCAGAGCCTATCTACCATTATGGAGTTTTTCCATGCACTTTGCAGCTTCTGTGCTGATTCCTCGTCGTTGTTGTCACCAATGAGTAAGGAAGCAAATAATATGCATATTCACACATTTACTTTTTTTCAATATAACATATATTATAGTCTCTACCATTTACCACTGGCATACGTACAACATGCTTTCTCTCTTTTCTCGCCCGCCACTCACCACATACACAGCTTCTAGCACGTACACCGATTCTTTTATGCTGGGCTATTTACCCATGCCGAATTATGTAAAAGAGTGGTGTGGAAATGAAAGAGAGAAATGTCCGCGTGTGCAAAGCACTCAGCTCAAAGCCTTTCGCCTGTAGGGAATTTCACTTTGAAAGTAATATGTAGTACATGGAAAATTGTGTTACGGTTAACTTGTTGTCGTTATGTGTGTGTGCTTGTAGGCTCAAAAATACGGGATTTCTATTCAAGTTACGTCAATGGTCTGGAGCAAACAAACAACCGAGTGGAGTGTCACATTTTCAAAGCCGTGTTTAAAAAGCTAATTACTCGACTTGCTGCAGTATCAAAGGAGCTCCGTGCCACTGAGAATATGGTAAGCATAATATTTGTGCTTGTTTGCAAAATTAGCTGAAAAAAATGTTCCAGTCCATGTGCTGCTACTAGCATACCTAATAATACTACTACTGCTGCTGTTACTACTGCTGAGCAGCAGCGGCAGCGATCCAGAAAAACGAAAATGGGGAATAACATTCATTCAAAGATAACTCTTGGTGAAAGAAGAGTTGCACTAGTGTCGGTCGTTTGTTTGCAATGCGACATTTGTTTGTAATGGGCTAATACTACTGCTACCACATAGCCAACGACTTTCAAAAGTTATCATTTCTCATGTGAAACTTCCACTTACTGCATTTCCAGGCTCTTTACTGTGATGTCCGTCAGTTTGTCAATTATGTTTATGAAAATGATGGAAATACATTCCGCAAAGTTGCTCTCTCCGCCTTGCTTGATTCGGTACGTCTCCCAGGCCTGTTGTAATGTGTAACCCTCTTAACATCAAAAATGACTCTATCTAGAAAAGCTTTCTAAAGTTTTCGCATGCCTTGTCATATTATTTAGGTTGACAAGCCCAACAAGAAGGACGCAAGACAAACTCAAACAACAAGAATAGTTAGGTAAGTCAGTTGGATATGATAAGAGCACACTGAATTGAATATGCGTTTATGTCAAATTGCCTAGACATGGACATGCATAGTAGTATCCGTGTCTTTTGGCTTGCTTCCATTTTCCATTAAATTAAAATGATAAATGTAACATGGTTCGACAGAAGAACTGTAGCAATGGAAGAGACATCCCCATCTTACTTCATAATGGACGAAACCTCAGGTGGTCCGCACAGTGGGTCAAGTAATAAAAAAGGTTTTTTCAAGAAGAAGAGTTCCTCTTCAACATGTGCTGTAAGTGGGTCCCCCGTCAATAACTTGCACGTTAGTATGCTAGAACTTATTATAATAGGCAAATCTTATTAGGAGAAGAAGGAAGGAGCAACAATGCAATAAAAAAGAAAAGTATTTCATGTTGATATTGATATGTTGGGTAGAGCATGGGTGATACCGACAATACCGGTGAAAGTCCAAGTGGCACTCTCTCCCGGAAGCATGCCACACTTACGCCAAAATCCAGTGAAGTTGACTTGGTTGCCAAACGGTCCAAGAAAGAGTCCCGCCTGGTTAGCTGGCTCACGAAAGGTTCCACCGGAGACAAGTCATTTGATATGGATTTTGACGACTCCAACTTTAGTAGTTCTGGAACTGCAATTTCCGAGCCGAAACGTACAATGAGGCAGGCCACCATTGTGCAAAAGGCAAAGCGACGGGTGGAAGAGAGACTCAAGAAAATGAAGATGAAAAGGGATTCGACAAATGAAGAAAGTTTAGCTGGAGGGATCAGCAGAAGAGGATCAATGGAAAATGTGCAGAATGAGAACGTGATTGGTGAAACAAGTGAATTTGTGGTGTTGAAGGAGAGGCGACTAGTGAATAGAACTGTTATCAAAGACGGCATGCTTAGATTCGGTTTCCTTTTGGAGATCACTCATCCAGGGTCTCTGCCTGATGCTGGCCTGATGGCAGCCTTACTTGATTTGGTTAGCTTTACGCATAATACATATACCTATCCACTGATATAAAACTTTAATCAAGTGCCATCATTAAATTCACAAAAAGTTTTGTAACAGCAGTTTGCACCATGTCATAAATGACAATGTTAATTCAATTGTAGCCGAAAACTGTGGTCGTTGCCAGAGCTTGCATTATGCTAGAATGTTGCTACCTCGTTCATTCCTGCAATCGTGGTCATTGGCCATTATGGATGAAGTTTCCTATTTTTCGACCATCCTGTGCGGGAATGACTGGGAAGCCAGCTGGATCCAGAACAAAATCTCATGGTTTACAACGAACGTCGGGGAAAATGTTCTTTCAATGGGGCGAGGTGAGACTTGCTTTGCATGCGACTTGAGTCTGTACTCGCACCTGCTGCTACGCACAAGTTAAACTGGATTAAGTAGGGCATTCACGTTGTATATATCCCTCCCGATTTTGTTTTCCAGGCTATAAATGCACGGCTAGAGGAGTTCATTAAAAGTAACAGGACAAGGCTGGCTGATATGGATTTGTCTGACGAAGCGAAACAGAAAGAGCTTTGTCAGCGCGATGATGAAGAAGATTTTCTGGATGAAGGTAATTAGCAAACAAAGGCTAGGTTGTAGAGAATGTTGGAATAACATTTTATTTTCTTCGTATATAGCAAGTATTTCGGATGGATCAGATTGCCCTCTAGCACTGCAAATACTCTCTTGTGTGCTTTTATACGAAATTACGGCTTTCATGCGGGAGACATACCAGGTAATCCTTTGTCATCATCATCATATACCTGTCCACGTGGTGCTTTATCCTACTCATTTTAAATCCGTTTACCACTGCATTGCATAATATTACTAAATTCCCCAGAGTTTGCCTAAAGCTAGCACCGTGACGAAACCTGCGGCTCCACCACCTGAGAAGGAGAAAGAGGCAGCTCCAAAGCCCGCATTGTCTAGTGGTGCTCGTCGTTGGAGTTATGGTACTGTAACATAATCAGAATAACATACTTCTATATTTTAAAGTTAAGTTAGGAAAAAACTTCTAGGCTTGTCATCGATGGGTCAATCCCAAGCATCCCATTCGTTGCAAAGTATCACGGATCCTCCGCTGCCGGCAACGCAGCAACATCCTCCGCCAACCACTGGCACTGGTGAGAGGAAGATCAGCTTTGTCCTTAACGACACAGAGTCAACCGAGAGTGGGGAGAAAGTTGCTCACGTTTCGCATGTGCGCTTAAAACACACTTTTTTCATTTTTCATTGCAGCTTATTTATCATGTAGAAATCTTTTAGTATTACGAACGTCCGTAGTTAGCACGATCTTGCTTGATATAATTCCACTTTAGGAACAAGAAGCAAGCAGTAAGACGGCTACAAGTGGCACCAGCAGTGTGGCTGGTGGTGGAGGAGGGGGAAGCTCTGCAACAGTCACTGCGACTAGCACCACCACTGCCACGGATAAAAAAGTAAGACCACTCTTGCTTCGCAGGGGCACTCCTAGCGGTTCCTCTTTTCGACGCAGGAGTATTAAGCTGCAAAGAGGTGGTGGAAAAAAGGACGGCGACAGCGATTGTTAGTTATCCCTTATAACTTTTTTCATAATAAAACTATAATTTTATCATGCCAAATTTTTTCGTTTCAACACTACTAATATATTGCTTCTTTGCATAACAGTAGATGCATCTCAACAATACTCACAAAGTAGCTATGTTCCAACATTATTATTATTATTAACCTTAACTTTAGCCATGAAACGATCAGACTCACTAACAAGTGGAAAGCGAAAGGTAAGCTCGGTGTCTGACGAGACATCCGAACACAGTGGCGATGAGTCTCCTGGGGTGTTAAGTAACGAGGATGCCGGTACCGATGATGACCACTTGTACATGGGTTGGGTCAACACAGTTATAGAGTTTCTGTCGTCACTCAATTATCGGTGAGAGATGATAATAAAATGCAAAATAAATGTCCTTTTCAAGTTGACGGCACACAAAAGAAAATTATTCCACTGACATAAACTGTTTATATATTTTTACAGATGTATCCATCAGGGTTTCTGCCATCCACTGTGCCCTAGACGTCTGATGAGGGGTGTCTCAAGATTACTCAAAGGTGTTAGGAAGGTATATGGAGAGGAATTTGGGTTTACCAACACAAGTGCTTCCTCATATGGAATGAATATTATCGACTCAACCCCACCCACCTCGGAACCCATCGGACAGAAAGGAACTGCCAAGGAACGACATGANGACTCAACCCCACCCACCTCGGAACCCATCGGACAGAAAGGAACTGCCAAGGAACGACATGAAGAGTCCACCATCCTACGATATATAAAAAACCAAGTGCAGGAGGGCTTCCATTCTCTGTTTTCTGTACTTCTTAAAGCTGGGTCGCTGTTATCCGAAGACCAGTTTTTACAGTTGGTGCCTATTGCGTGGGAACTGTTACTCGAACCAGACATACAGGTGAGGCTAAGATGATAGATAGTAGATGTGACTGACTAAGCTCACCATATTAGTGGGGCATACTGACACTTTGATCTGTACTGATTGGAACGTTGTTCACTCTGCTGCGTAAAGGTGAGCTCGTGTGCTGCGTCTTTGCTGATTATGGCCGGAGTAAAAGTTCCAGAGCAAGTTAGAGTAATGCTACAAGCAGACTTTGAACATCCCAATCCGAACACTCGAATGAATGCATTGTTGAGATTTCAAGTGCTGTGGAAATGCCGGCATCAAGTGTGGCCGCGAATGGAGGATAACAGTGTATTCAAGGCACCACCTCCAGGAATAGAATTTACCCTGCCATCGCCAAGAATTGGTGTGGAATCTATTGCCGTGGTAGATCCACGTAAGAAATTACTCAATTAGTTATCCTGGCTGTTTTACTCATTGCGTCATTAACTCAGATTATAAAATAATATATCTGCCTTGTGTGTCGGGTAGCTTGGCTTCCACAAACAAAAGCAAAGGTTGAGGAAGTAACTCTCAGTCAAGATCCACATGTGTCCAGGGTACATTAAACTTTTTATGACATACTATTACTTTATATGAACAATGACGTGTCATCACGAGGGGCGAATTACCCATTTGCTTTCTTTTGGCAAAATTCCAGAGGTATTTGGTAACTGCCACCAAGACGCGAAAAACTCAACAGGCAGAGTTGGTAAAAATGGCATTGCAGGCTGAAGAGGACAAGAAGAAATCAGAACGAGAGCAGTTCCTAATTACGACAGTTTCTATAATGCAACAAGCATCCTACGAACCAAGCCTGCACCATGCTGTGGGAGAAGAGGAAAATGATGAAGAAGTCACGGCCCCTGTGAGACTCTTTATTATAATAATGCTTTCAAATTTTATCTGGGCGATAAACTGGTGGTAAATGCAATGGTAAAATTTTATTTACCTTTTAACCATTTCTTTAGGGAGACAAGTCTACAACGACTAGTGGTCCATCTGTTGGATTATCTGCAAATCCGCCCAGCGTCACCGTAACGGATGGAATTACCGTTACTACAGGTCAGACAAAGTTTATACAAAAAAAAATAATACTAACATAATACCACTACTACTACAAGTTAGAATATATATTTTTTTACATGTGAAATCTTTTTACTGACATTTTCAGGTGTTGTACTAACGAAAGGAAATGCACCAAAAGCTCATGCAATGTTTCCTTCATCCCTTGGCTCTGCAGCTGTGTTCATAACCCAGTTGCTAGATGATCCTGCGGTGACCTTGGATGGAAATGCAGTGTATGAAGTAGCTTATCAAGTTCTTTGGAACTGTCTCGTAGAAGACTCGTCTCTCTTTCTCCGCTACGTGTTTGAAAAACTTACACGTGGCAGACACGAACTAATGTTCAAGGTAAAACAAATTGCTTGGAAGGCATTAGCATATGAGAACGAGCAATAAGTTTCCTTTTGTGTGCAAGTTCATGTTTACAGGTTTTCATTAAAAGTTATTTTCATTTCGTAAGTATACGCTACCATTTATTTTCAACTGTTGCATATTATATGCATAGATGCCTGCTTGCATACTTGACCGGGTATAATTTATTATTTATGCAGATCAAATTCATAATCCGAATTCGTACGTTCGTGACTTTTACTTTTTCTCACGAGCTGCTCATCCACAATTGAGCTTGACACATATGGCGCCAGATCATGCGTACAATGCTTTACAACGACAATCATTTATTCTCAAGTTTCTTGAGAGTGGCAAAGGTAGAAACATATAGAAACCTTATATATTATCATGAAGCCAGAAGCAGACTGTCCCGATCATAAACATCAATATTTTTTTTAATTGTCTATTTTGAACAGTGACCTTGACATGGGCAATATTGAAGAATGTTGATCAAGTAATGCAGAGAGTTGTATTTTTACACGAAGAACTTATGAAACTACCATCTTTTCCGAGGAAAGCTCTAGAAACAGACATTGATATTTGCAAGGGTGGGATGATGGGACGGGTAATTTCAATGCATATATAATAACTGTACAGTAATGTTAGAAAGTACTGTTATTTATGTATAGATAAACTTTCATTAAATCCATCTTTGCAAATTGTGATGATTTTTAAAGGAGCTGTTAGGACTTGATGTTCTGCACAAGTTCATGTGGACAAAGTTGATCACAAGAATGTTTGAAGCCATGACTGGAAACTTTGCCTACTCTGGAGATATTCACTTATTCTTAAATGTTCTCAGTGGTAATAATAATAATAATAATGCAAAACTGAATGTATATTCTTTTCAACATTACACGCTTATTGCATTATATAAATACTTGGCGATAAAATCTTTGCACAAAAAAAACTCTTCACATTTGTTTAGGTTCACTGCTAGTTCATTCAGAAGATTCTACTATAATAAGATACGTTATCGCAGCATTTATCAACGCAGCTCAGCAGTTTAAAAACATATTTTCAACAAATGGCTACCTACTAGTAATGCCACCGCTGCTGCTGACATACTGTAACCATCAAAGCAATCCTCTGGGTAAAAAAGATCATTTTTTGATAATGTTATTTTCATATCTTTCGTTTCGCTGTTATGAGTAGACTGTTATTATTATTTATGTGTCCTCTTTTACATTCACAGTGACTGGGTCTGTGGAATTTGCTGTGAAGGAATTCTACTTGCTACACAGAAAGCCATTTGTGCTGCAAATGTTTGGAGCACTTGCCGCGTTATTGG
>JAHZMT010001020.1:0-24745 GCA_027743785.1 Sinhomidia bicolor | reverse complement strand
TACTTTGAACAGCAAAGCAGGAGCTTTGAACGATAATAAGCATTATTATAGGTCTATTATTAATTAATTAATATTAATGTATTGGACTAGAAGTAAAAGTATTTCAAATACGCAAGGCAAGTTTTCTCTTTGGATATATATTATTTACATACAAGCTAAGTAATAAGTTAAATTATACTAGGTATTTAATATTATAATGTAGTTGTAATGGCAGTGATGCAAGTCACAGATTGTTTAAAAGTTAATGTATAGTTCCCTTCCTGAAAATTTGTCTTTTAAATGCTCCAGTGCATCTTCACTAATGTTCACATTGGGAGTGAAATTCGTCATCCGGAAATAATAGAGATCCATACTGTCAGCAATCTTGGCGAGAGACAGGTCAGATATCTATAAAATAGAAAAGGCAAATTCAAAGAACTTTTTTAATAATGCATGTACATAGATTTCACATCTTCAGCAAATTATTTTCACTGCTATTAAACGTTTCATATAGTTTACTTTGGAATATCGTCTAGCAATGAGTTCCAATGACTTGATCGTTTTGCATTTTGTAACGCCCAAAAGTAACGAGATGTCCGTGATTACACCAGTCAGTATCAGATTTCGAAGATCTAAAAGACAAGATTATTAAAATAAATTTGTTTTTTACGCATTCTTTATTGATTAGGTTTTTACGAAAAACTGCTGGGTGTCAACTCACTTTTAAGATCAATAATGCCAGGAAATTGTTTTAAGCCCATTGCGTAAAACTCTTTCTGCGCAATGTCGAGTTTGCAGTATTCTTTGGGTAAACCTGTTAGTCCTGTCTCAGTCCAGTCTCCATAAAGTATAATAAGTTCTTCTAGCATTCGCAAATAGCGAAAAATAACCCGGAGATATTGGTCAGTTGCGTGGTCAATAGTTAGCCTTTTTAAAGTCCATGGGCTCAGCTTAATTGTTTTTATGACTAGAGGGTCGGTTCCTTTCGATACTGCATGGATTTCCAACTGACTTATCTGCGACCTATCAGCAAAAGTCACCGAAGAAGAGGTTCGTTCCTCACTAGTGTTTCCACTAGATATCATGTTTGAATCAACTTCCATTAAAACCACGACCAAATTCTTTAGCTTTGATATTTCCGCCAAGTGGTTTAGATAGCCGTTCCAAATGATGACGGACATGTTTTTCAAATTTTTTAAACGAGGAAATTTTTTGCTCAATCGGAAACCATCACGAAAAGTGAAGGTGAGAACCTCCAACGTTTGCTCAAAGCTGTACAGCATCTCATACAAGTCATCACATCCAATATCAGGGGTCAACGTCAACTGTAAACTTTTCAGAGGAAGACTTCTCTCCGCCAAAGAGTACAAATCTTCGTTTCTCAAAAACGTGTCAATTTTCAAACTTGTCAATCTGCTCAGTGACATGCTTCCATTGTATATAATGTTCTTAAACAGAACTCTAGCTGGATTCTCTAATGGCGATGTAAATTGAACTATGTTGGGATAATAAATTTCTTCGAGGTTTGGAGCTGCCTGGAGTATTTCCAGCAGTGCGCTAATATGAGTATCCTGTCGGCTATAAATGTGTAGGTCCATTAGTGTGTACGTAACAACGATGACTTTCAATTTAGGATATTGTTCTGTAATAATTGGGCTACTTCTACACTCATCTCCCATAATTTGCTGCTGTAAAGAAAGTTCAGGGAGTGCGCATTGGATTGGAATTCGGAGCTCCTCTAAGTATGGCAGTTCTTGAAGTATGTACTTTTGGACGTGAGATAGATCCCATGATATGTTCCTTATTTCTATGTATTTTATCATGAGATTACATTCCCTGAGTAAATCTCCAATGTCTTGACTCTCATGCTCAATTACAAAACTCGTACACACCAGATTCAAGCTTTGTAAAGTTGGCAGTAGGGATGGCAGTGATGATGACAAAGTGTGATTCTGTACAATCGCCAGCGATGATGATGATGATAAAAGGAGTTTTGTCAAGTTTACTTTGCTCTGCTTCCGTATCAACTGATGAAGCTCAGAGTTCCATGTACGGCAGACCAGGCGGCATTTCTTCTGCTGCCAAAAAGATAGGTAGCCGAACACTCGTTGTAATATCTGCAAAAACATAAAAAAAAATTAAAAGTAGTTTAAACAAACGGGTAAATTTTTTTTAAACTATTTTTAACATGACTAAAAAATCAACACGTATTAAAAATTATTATAATTTTTTTCTGAATTTACTACCGTTGATATACAGAGCGGATGCATGTTCTCTGTCTCGTCCTTGCTTTTACACGAGTCCGTGTCCGTGTCATTGTCTGACGTGTCAACTGAAGACGAATGGGTTAATATCGGAAAAATTAAAAAATCCGGCACTAGTACGCTTCTTGAATTAATTGTTGCACGCGGCATTTTTCCTGGTATTTTTTAAACTTTTAATGAAATTTTAAATAAATATTTTGAAAGAGCAGTAGACGATAATAAACAATTTTAACAAGAATAAATATACATTGAAATGACTTAACAATACAAAAAAGCCACCAGACCAGCAGACAACTTTTTTTTGAAAAAATAAGCTACACAAAAATTTCAACGATGAGTAAATGAAATTTGCAAGCGTCCGTCGTTCTCCACTCAACTTGTACAATCACCACCGTTCCCTCTCATCCGTCTAGTCAGCACAAGAGATGTGACCAGACTGAAAGGAAAAAGATGTTTGACACGACTTAAGACTCCCTTAACCTACATCACTGTTTTGGAAACCATCAAGTTAAATGAATTGGGAAATTGCTGCTATTTAGAAAACAAAGCTTATAGTAACGCAGCGTTGTAGACCACAGGGTATTATAATATATTATCAGAGGTCGGTTTCGAATCGTAAATTTTGAAAGCCATAATAATAATAATAACAGTATGAAAAAGTAGAAGGTGAGCAATAATAAAGCGCAAGGTCTCGGCTGTTGTTGCTGTTGTTTTTATATATAATGTTATCATCGTCAATGGCTTTAATTTCGGTGTAAACGAAGAAGAAGAGGATGCGCTCCCCACACGACACACACACACACGACACGCTTCTCCTCTGCATGAGTTTTTTTTTCCACGGAGAACATGTAATAGTAGCCGACTCTTTAATGGTAATTGTGGCAATACCGTAGCCGTGTGGTGGTCTATAAAAGTCAGTGTAATATCGCCATTATCACGTAAAAACTCGTATTCGATTCCAAATAGGTGTATCTTCTTATACCACTTGTTATAATAATAATAATAATACCATCAAATCTTGATGGTGGTGGTGTGGTGGAAGCTTCATGTTGTTGTGAAGGTTATCACACTATTCCACACACACAGCTTATAAATTTATGTATGTGCAAACGAACGCTTCGCACAAAATGTTTAATACATATTGCCTTATAGTCAAAACTAAAACTAAAAAAAAATATTTTTTTTTCTTGCCGTTTATAAACGGCTACTAGCAATAAGTAGTAGTAGCAGCAATGTGCAAGTTTGACTAGTACGAGGCCAAGCATGTAACATACATCAGATGTTGCGTTTGGGTTTGGAAGGGTATAATGACATTGGATGTTGGAATGGGAAGAAGAGTAAAAATGTGCCGCAACGATCATATTCTCTAACTCTGGTATATATAAAATGGGTATATAACATGTAGTGCAAGCATGGCTATTATAGGTAGGTAAGGAGGAGACGATCGAAATTTTTATACTATTTGTTGAAAGTTGGATGGAATGGAACAATGTTATAATATTAACAAGTATATCATATTATTATTATTATTATTATTATTATAGAATAGGGAATACATGCAAGTGGCTCAGAGCAATAATATAGTGAAAAACAACGCGACTGGTGTGAAGGACATTTTCATCTGTCCGTCGTGTAGTATGGAGTAGGTTGGATGGAGTGAATGTTTAGTAGCAGTTCACTAAAGGATTTGTCGACTTGTTAAGTTTTGCATGCAATGCAATCCAACAACGACAGATATACACATTAGACAACGCGCAGACTATTACTTAACTTGGAGATAAGCTGTGTTGCGTTACACCACGACTGCACTGCTTACATTTACAGATATTTTTGTAAATTTATTGTGTAACAACTTGCGCATTTGTAGGTACATTATTATTGTTGTTGTTGTAGCACAATTTGATATAATTGTTGTTCATGCAAAATTGCAAGTTATATTTATGCTGTGGAGAATAGGAGGATATGGATGTTGTCAGTGTCTGCACGCTTACATTTACAGATATTTTTGTATTTATTGTGTAACAACTTGTGCATTTGTAGGTACATTATTATTGTTGTTGTTGTAGCACAATTTGATATAATTGTTGTTCATGCAAAATTGCAAGTTATATTTATGCTGTGGAGAATAGGAGGATATGGATGTTGTCAACATTGTTACTATTATTATTGTGACTTTGAAAAACCTAAATATTCCTTTCCTCTTTCTTGTCTTATTTTTTTTTTAAAAAAACATGAACCGCACCAGGAATTATAATTTTTTTTCTATATATTATATTATTATTAGAGGCTGCTATTTTTTGCTAAATAAACTGTAAGTGGAGCAGAAAAGCAAGTTGCAAGCTCAAGGCTGCATGTCACCGATAAACCAAAATAAGACTCTGGTGGTTGCAATAATATGGTGGCTGGCTGACACTCGAAAAAAATGCTACTTTTCGTTATAGTTATAGTGGCAATAAGTGTAAGTGATAGTAATAGTGATGCTAGAGGTTCTAGTTGCATGCAATAGTTTTATATATATATATATACTGACTATATACTAATAAAAAATGTAGTTTATTTTTTGTTTTCATACAACATGATCTAATGCACTCTCAAGAGTCTCAAGTAACATAAACACCATAATATAATAATCATAATGTAGACAGATTCATTACCAACCAGGCAGAGAGACAGAAAACGGAGTTGAGAGAGAAAGAGAATGTCTTGTTTGGCTTTGAATGAAAATATGGCAGTGGGAAATGAAATGGGAATGGAAATCATCGAGACACACTACAGCTTCGTTGTAGACAGAGAGACGCTGACTTTCACTTATACTGTATGATAATAATGATAATGGCAGTTACAATTTCTTTTATTTTGTGTCAGTGGCTGAAGCTAGCTGAAACATGGTAAGAACAAGAAAAGCTTAAAGATAGCGTATGGACTTATTTTTATACCGATTTGCTGATGCTCCATTTTCCCAAGTTAGCATTTTTCCTACCAGCTGTACCATTTTCCCTACTTTCGACAATAAGCTGACTTAATATATATTTTAGCTAATAAATTATTTGCTTTTAACATATTGCATGCACTGGACTTTTTTTGCACATTTTGGAGTATTCCTTATCCAGGGAAAATTTGGAGCAATGCTTTAAAAAACAAACGTCAAATTACGCTGAATAGAAAGGAAAATCAGCATACTTACAACGGCTCATTAATGTCATCGTCATCTGAACAATGCCCTGATATTAAAAAGAACGGGAGAGGTGGAGAGTGGAGGCACATATAGGTACATATATGAAATTCATATTATTAGTTTAGTTTAAGTAGCTGGTCGTTATAAAATGTCTGGCAATGACGCAAAATCCTCCCGGCACAGACGGAACAAAACCAGGTTAATCAAATACTGAAGGCCTTGATGCTTGANGAACAAAACCAGGTTAATCAAATACTGAAGGCCTTGATGCTTGAAAAGGTCTATTCTGGAATCAATACTTTCACTAAAAGGGAAAGAGGAGGAGACAAAAGATTATATAAATCATGATCAAATTGATCAAGTTCCATTTCGTCCCCATTATTGCTCGTAGGCTCAGCCTGGTTTTCAGTAGTTTTTATTTGCTAATTCATTTTTGATGGGAAATTTGGTATTTGCTGCACTTTATTTTTAGACAAAAAAAAGCCACTTCCAGGTCAGTCACTTTGTAGGGGAATGCTAAACAATGAAATGCAGGAACAAGAGTAAAATGCTCCGACCTGAAAGCATAAAAAAGCACAATTTTTTTTGGATTCAAGCAGTCATACACTTATGTACATATGCCGTAGTGTAAGGAAAATGTGAATACAGTTTGATGTCCATCTTTGTACTTTGTTTTGTTACCGAACTACCTATATTATAACAAAAGCAGAGAGCACACACCATACATTCTTTTTTGCTTCATTGTTTTTTTTCTCAATGCGTTTTCTCTTTCTTCTGCTACCGACTTGCAAAACGTTTGTGTTGTCTCCGGAATGTCAACGGGAATAGTTGCCAAAAAAAACCTGAAAAATGTTAATTAACAAATACCCAGCTGTGTATGTATTTTATACTTCCGTTTTTTTCCTTATGGTAAACTGACACCGTAACGATAGCTCATGGTAAGTTGACTGACTATTTCTATCTAACTCAATATTTGCTGTAAGTAGTGTTGTTGGCAAATACCAAAAATGAATGCGACATGTAATATTGTCCTGCTACTATGTGCACTTGGTATACACCGAAGAGCTAATGAGAGAGCTTTAAAAATATGTACTATGCTACTACTATCTATACTCACCAAACCAAGTAAACACTTTGCAAATAATTTCTCTCTGCAAGTAAGAAAATAATAATCTCTTAATTTTTCCCACTTCTACTACAAAGTGATCTTGAAACTTCACCCATGAAAAAATATATTCCACGAAAGAATTAAAGTCAACTTTTCATATCTGGGACTAGGACAAGCAAATGAAGACGGATGGGTAAGCTGTTTAGTGTGCAAAAAAGTAGTACAAACAAAAATCCTAATTCCTAATATAGTTTTTTTTCCTTTCCCTATTACCTACCTATGTATATCAGTAAATGTAAATGCATATAGTATTCACTTACCTATATAGTGAAAGCCATTATGTAGCACAATGTGCAATAATAATATTTTTTTATTATTACTGTAAGTATGTTGTAGTTTGTAGTAGTTTGTAGTAGTAGTAGTAGCATTATTCTGGGCTAATATCACCGTCCTACCATTAACCTTACCACCAACCTTATATACAGTTGACATTTGAGTGAAATCAATCTTGTTATGGTCTTGGTCTCACCAACACTATTTTATTTCACCCCTTTTCTCCTTCTCAAAAGAGCATGCTGTTGGTGTGCTGAGTAATAATAATAATAATGGTGATGGTAAAGATTGCAGATAAGATTTATACATTAAAACTCCGTGCATATAATATAGCACAGTGTAAATACACAGCCGTTAGAGCCATTTTATTTGAAAACGTCAACGTAGAGATAATAGTGATGATGGAGATGATGAAAGGGTTGAACAGGTGTGCTCCAATCTTGCATGCTTGCATGACCATCTATCGTTGCTGTCTCTTTTGGAACCAAACAAAACGACGACATAAAAACCAATGTATGTATATTATTATTATTATTACTACATTATGCATATAGATATGTATATATTCTACAGCAGCAGTAGCAGCAACTTGCAGTTAATGATCTTTGTAGTATATGGATAGTAGTGGGGAATATAGGCAATATAAAAAGAGCATGAGAGTCTTGAAGATTTATGAAGAGTAACGATGACGTAGAGTCAGAGTCCTATTATTATTATTATTACTACATTATGCATATATGAATATATTCTACTACAGCAGTAGCAGCAACTTGCAGTTAATGATCTTTGTAGTATATGGATAGTAGTGGGGAATATAGGCAATATAAAACGAGCATGAGCATGAGAGTCTTGAAGATTTATGAAGAGTAACGATGACGTAGAGTCAGAGTCCTCGGGAAAACCAGTGCCAACTTAATGTTTTGCTTATAACAAAACCGTGTGTGTACTTACTTGAAGTAGTTTGCTCGTTTGGATGTCAGAGAGTTAAGTAGGTGTATACGGGGATAATAATGCTAAGGTGCTTATAATAATTATTATTATACTACAACTACAAGTTGACATGTTCTGGTGTGTTTAAGAGACAAAAATTTATTAACTTTTCTTAAGGAATATTATTATTATTATTCAAGCACACCGTCGTACAAATAAATATTATACTTTCAGTACTACAAATGATGCACTGACTGATATACAGATAACAATATATAAGGTATGCCTAAAGTAAATAGTTATAATTATAATATTATATATAGCCTAGCCGATATGTATATTATTAAGTAGGTATGTATGTATTAAAACACTTGCGATTGTCGAGAAAACTATTTTTAAACACTAACAACTATATATATATATATATATCTAAATGTAATTTGTTATTTATAAATATTTTTTTATCTCATGATACTTATTATGCAATATAAATGCATTAGTACGTTTGAAATACTAACTGTGAATAGAAATGGCAGTTTTTAAAAAAACTAGCCTTACAACTTAAAAGGTACTTATTATGTGCTACTACTACAACAGCAAAATTATTACACTTAACATTACTGGAAGGATACGAGTTTCTCATGATACTTTTATCGCGCTAACCTAACTTTGTTCGCATTTTTTACACTAATTTAACGTAATTTTGTAGTACTGACAATTGACAATAATTCTTATAATAATATAGGTAATATTTACAAAACAATACATTTTTCTTTCATTTTCTATACAGCTTACATTTACTTTTTTTTAAAAAAAACTTGGCATCAGTATGGCATAAAGTTACATCAGTTGTTTTTGTGTATTCTTTACAAATAATTTTACACTATCTTGGATTTAAATATGAAAAGGCACATTGTTTATTGGTACTATTAATATATTTATAGTATATACCTATGTTTTTATTGCAATTCAATGATTGAAAGAACGTTTGTCCAGCAACGTCAATGAATTCAATGTATTCTTTTATAATAATTTATTATTGTACACATAAATAGCAACTAACCCCTATCATCCTATAAGGATTTAATGATTTGTCATTATTTTTATCATTCCTACACCAATACTTGTAGATTGCACTTGTTGGCTAATTTGTGACATTACTCTTAACATATTGCAAGTAAATTGTAGAATGAGTTCAATTACTAAAACTAAATTATTACCTAACAGAAAATTATTTACTCACTCAATTATTATAAGGAATTCACTTTATATATAACATAGCATTTTGCTAAAACTTAATTTATCTATAATACAAAATACCACTAAAAACTAAATTATTTTTCAAAACTCAATCTCAGTGCAACAAAAGGCAACTTTTTTTAAATCAAAATTATTTTATACCTAGCTATATAGTACCTTTTTAGTGAACGTATATTTTTAACTTGTTGATTTAATGCAACATAAATAAAACTAATTAAGGTATGTATATTTTAGTCTAAAAAAGGCAATAGCATTAATAATATTAGTTAAGTACGATGATGATAAGATACGACCAACTATCCTGATCTAATACAGTTTTCACTTGTTTTAACTTTCTCTTTTCCCTGCTTTTTTGGACGCGTATAATTATTAGCAAATTGACCTAGTTCCCTATTTTCCTATAAAGAATTACTGCAAGTAGCTACTATGAAATCCCGCCCAGTTATCACCAAATCCTCCAGTTGGAAAATACTGTTGGTAGTGTGGGGAATGGGATAAATGTGCATCGGGCATGTAGAGCGGGATTCCGGCAGAATTCTGTAGAACGGCTGACGACGGGTAGTCTCCAGGAACCAGAGGCATTCCATGTCCAGCATGATGGTGATGAGTTGAGTTGGAATGATGTGCCGCAGCTGCGGCAGCCGCATATCCGCTGGCAGAAAACAATGACTCTGCAGAATTGGCAATTGATGATGCCACCGGTGCGGTGGATGACGGTTCAATCTTCATGCTACCCAAGAGGCTGCTCGCAACATGATTTGAAGTCAGGTTGCTGGAGGATGTTGACAATGTGTGCGATTCCTCCGCCAGAGTTGGGGCTGTGACCGATGGAAACTGAGGTGGGGGATGCGGACGGATCGATGACGGAAGAACCGCTGTGAATACCTCCTCCAGAATGCAATCCTCCAGAGGAGTTTCTACTGCTGTTGTTGCCATTGTGGGTTGCAGCGTTGTGAACAGACGCATGCATCCCTCCTGACGATGATGAAGTTGACAGGGGAGAGGTTTGCAGGGAGGTTAAGGTGGAACACGCACCTGAAGAAGATGATGAGGAGACGGGAGGGGAGGAAAACAGCAGCCCGGACGAAGCAGCCAAACCAGCAGAAGCGTAATTTCCGTGGGACAAATGGTGGGTATGGTGGCCGTGGTGTGTTGGGGGGAGATGGTGGGTCAAGTGAGCACTTAGGTGGCTATTTGAGTGTCCATGTCTAAAGTTGGAGAAATGGTCCCAGCTCTCGGTTGGCTGCAGGGAAGCACTGCTGTCAACTAGGGATGATGAGTGATTGTTGGAAATGGAGGATACTGTGGACGCTACAGGCACCTTATTTGTGCTTGACAAAACGGTGGAGTCCGCACGGCAGTTTTGGGAGAGTTTGGCACGTTTAGTGTTGGGCTTTGTTTCTGTTTTCGGGGTGGTTGGTGGAGTTGGTGGATGTGGAGATGGAGTACCAGTACTGCCATCTAAAGAGTCTGGCGACTTTCCGGGTCTACTGTAAAAGTATCATCAAAGAGAAATATTGTTAGCATGCGAAAAAGCTCTACGAGAATGCATTCATTACACTTTCATGTGAGTAATACGCTTAATCCAATAAAACTTACTTGAAGACCACAGCCGATGACGATGTCTTCTCTTGAGGAGGCTTCTCTGCACGTTGCTTCCTTCGTCTTGGTTGATACTTGTAGTCTGGATGCTGCCTTTTGTGCTCGCTGCGAAGTCTTTCGGCTTCCAAAATAAAAGGCTTTTTCTCATCTTCTCCAAGCAGCCTGCAATAGAAAAGTCAAAGTTTCATTGTTAAAATTTTATTGAGACATCATCAAAAATTAGTAATCCTATTAAGATCCTGTAATGACGACAGGTTTCAACATGCCGAACAAATATCTAATCTGATTTTAAGCATACGCACGTGTTTACAAAATATTTCTGTTGAACCCTACAGGTAGTTTATTATGCCAAGTTTTATGCTTCGATAGGTTTCAAAGGGTACAATGTGAGAAAAATAATTACATTTACGACAGGTGAGTTAAGATAGCACGCGCCACGCGCTGCAAATGCACACCTAAAGATTATAAATCTCAAAAAGGCTTGGGTAAAGTAAAGATCTTGCATCTACCTTCCTTTGTTCTCTTTACAAAGGTATTGTATACCTGTCCGCACGGTGAAGCATAATAAGCTTTTGTCCGTTTTAATTTCTCACCTTTTGGGCTTTCTTCAAACTCCCACAGAGAAACGACAATAACTTTAACACCAATATGGTTATAATGCGGTGGAGATCAGCCCCAAACTACGTATTATTATTTACAAGTGCACATGTAATTCGCTGCCAAACACAAAGGAAATTAATTGATGTGGGGATTATGGTATTGATACATGTCATGTTATATAAATTTTCATTATGCTTGTAAAATAAAAATTATGAGGAACGGTGACTAATTTGTTTGAAATTGCATTTTCATTTTATGATGAGCATTTCCAGAATTGAGCATGGAAAATATATCTACAATTTCATGATTTATAGCAGCAGCAGCATAGAAGAAAAATATCAAATGAAATGGTACACATGAAATGCACTAGTTCACATTGAATTATGAGGAACGGTGACTAATTTGTTTGAAATTGCATTTTCATTTTATGATGAGCATTTCCAGAATTGAGCATGGAAAATATATCCACAATTTCATGATTTATAGCAGCAGCAGCATAGAAGAAAAATATCAAATGAAATGGTACACATGAAATGCACTAGTTCACATTGAATATTATGTGAAATATTACTAGCTTTCCTCCACATACCATTATTATTGACACTGCACATATTAGAGAAAACCATGTACATACAGATGAACTTTTTATATGCGTACTATTGCATTGCTGCCACGTTTCGGTAATAATAATATTATTTTCCGCCCTCGCCCTGCATCTTGGTATGCCTGTGTTCTCACTCTTTGCTTACACAACATTATTATATATTTACTTTATAAAAACACAAATTATTACGCTTGTCATAAACTGGTGTAAGCCCTAGTAAATTCCATTTTTACGCCTTGAATGTAAACACAAAAAAAATTGTGTTTGCTTTGCTTCGTATATCTTCTTTTTCTCTTTCTCTACACTCTCTGGTGTGTAAAGTTGAGACATGCCGTGTAGAGGAAAATTTTTTTTACGTAATAAAAAATGTCGAGTAATTTTTGTTACACAAATCTTGTAATTTTTATCGGAACAATTCATATCCAGAGAGATTTCTATGTAGGTAGGTAGGTAGGTACCTAAATATTTTATATAACATTTATCCTAACTACAAACAAGTACCAAATCTTATAACTACTCTTGTTGGATACTCTTTTTGTGTCTTGTGCACAATTGTAATCAAAATCAAACAAATTCTTTTTTTAATCAAAATCAGGTACTTGCTGCATGTGGGGTGTGTGATTCGCCTTTATAGAGTAAATTTTTCTCATGCAGGATTTTATTATATGGCCATATTTTCAAATCTTAAAAAAGTGTAGTAGCCACTTGAGAACATGAGAACACGCACACACACAGCTATTATTTATCTGGAAAATAATATATCTGTATAAACAGATACCAACAACAACTTTCTCAGCTCACAACGTGGTGGTGATAATGGTTTGAAGACAGAAGATAATCATTGAGGTGGTCTTTACCAAAATTGGAGAAAAAATAATCTTCTGCTTCTTATCTGTACTCACTTTGGAAAAAAAGATTTGTGGTGGCAGCAGCAGCATTTATTATCTATTATAAAAAATGTTATAAGCTTATATTCTTTCTATAATAATGAATTTATGGATGCTACTAAATTTTTTAACATAACACCGTCGAAAAAAAACGTTTAAACTGCGATTATTCCAAGGCATCGTCTCATTAATCTGGTGTTATTTTTACTTTTTTAAATATGACTATATGGCACTCAAACATGTTATTTTTACCAGTCCAGCAGCAGCATGGCCCATTTTGACATTTAGAAAGCTTCTCTAGAAATGATATGAAGAAGATGATGATGATCGAAAAGCTTTACAAAAAAAGAAGAAAATAGATGGAGGTACGCAATGTGCATAAATGAGCGTAAGCAATTCTCATAAAATTATATGGCTTCCAATATAACACTACAATATACCACATCAATGCCACCATATCATGCACCACCACCAAGTTTTAACTCGGAGCAAAATTACACGGATAATAATAATAATAATACTATGTAATAATAATAAATAAGTACTCGTTCACATAAAGACCAACAGGGTGTAAAATTTAGAAGAAAAAAAATATCCCTTTTTTTCTTCCTCTCTCTCTCTCTCTTTCGTCTTCTCTGGACCTTGTCAGTCGTCACCCATTCCCTGAAAACTGTTTAATGTTTCCCATGAATTACTAGCTATTTGAGCATTTTATTGGGGTATAAAATCCACAGGAGCACTCGCTCAACTGCTTTGAAAATTTTGCTTGTTACGATAATTTAACACGTTGTGCTGCATTGTAAACTATATTCCAGCAAACTATCAAATTGAATATTGGCCATGTATTTACAAAATTAAAATTCATTGTGTTAATCTCATTACAAAGTTTAACACATCAAGGTCTTGTAATGCAATAATTAATTACTCCATGAATGACAGTAAAAAGGCAGTAATTAGATCAAACAGACAAAACTTTCCTTTTTTGTAAAAAAACACAGTATTCGTGGGAATCGGATTATTAGATTTACCAAGAATTTTTTCAAGTTTTAAGGAAATGATCGTTGACAGTTTTTTTTTGTTTCTAAACGAACCTTTACGCACTTCTACATTGCAATTTTTCTAGCTTAAAACAAAAAAAACAAGTTGAATATTGACGATGATGATGATGATGTATGATATGTATGTCCTCTCTCGAAATTCTCTCACATTCCCAGGATGACCACCCCCGGCTTTGAGAACAATTTAAAAAACAGAGTCATCAATGAGTGATTTCTTACAAATAGTATGTACGCTTATATATCATGTATCCCTCTGCATATGACTTATTATACATAGGTAGGTAGATATTTTTTAAAGATCTTTTGTCTCAAGAAGACATACATTAAAGTCGTGGCTGTCCCAATTGACCTTTGGGTTTTGTAACAATCATCCCATACTGCTTCCACTACCTCCACCACCACCACTTGTTCCATACAAAAAAGTAAGTACGACGACGAGCATCTTTACAAACAAGGAAAAAACAGCACATTTGGGAACTCGACGAAGAACCAAAAATTTAAGGCATTTTGCTTATTCATGGCCCTCCTCCGGTGACATGTTCTTGTGGAATAAGATCGAATGAGCTAAAAGGCAGCCGCCGATCATCAGACTAGAATTATGTCTTGCCTGGCATCTTACTGTGCGCGTGAAGACAGTGAGCAACATGACGATGATGATGATACAAACCAGCAAGCATTTGAGAGATGAATTTTTATTTTAGAGGAGAGCTTCGAGATGTGTGTGTGTGTGGAAGAAAGGCAAAAATCTAGGTAAACAAATACTGCAAAACAATTGGTTGAATGGACGTTCCGTCCATGCCACCTTTTGTCCTTTTTCATCTCATCCATTTTATGCTTCCTGTTTTGGACAGGAACAAAAGATTGGCGTGTCGAATTCGAATCGACGTACCAATGACAAGACATATATACCTACTACACAAGCGGCGCTCGCTTGCCAGCAAACAAAAGTCGTTATGTAACTAGCAACTTTAAAGAAAAAGTTTTTGTAATTTGCTTCATGCTTTTGTGATTGTGACTACATACACACATGCATATATTCCTTACATGTTATTTCATCATAAAATACTTAGAATATCTGTATTTCAATTCAACAGTCAGCCATATTTGCAATCAGTTGACTTAAAGCAATGTTACCAGCACAGGTACCTACATACATAGCTGAGCATCCCCTTGAGCCGAGATCATATGAAGCAGTATTATTATTATTTATTTTTGATTGTGACTACACACATGCATATATTCCTTACATGTTATTTCATCATAAAATACTTAGAAAAACTGTATTTCAATTCAACAGTCAGCCATATTTGCAATCAGTTGACTTAAAGCAATGTTGCCAGCACAGGTACCTAAATAGCTGAGCATCCCCTTGAGCCGAGATCATATGAAGCAGTATTATTATTTATTTTCTACAGCATTTAAACTGATTTCCCACTACCTCGGTAAAACAATAAAATTGAAAAAAAAAATATCTGAAACAGGGTGTGACCTTCTGCTTTCCTCAGGGTGCAAGTATATACTATGGGGTTAAATGCTACAACATACAGTAGCAAACTACAAAAATAACACAGCTCAACACACACCTTCCCCAGGCCACACATTCTAGTGTTCATAAAAACTGACTGACTGACTTGTGAGACAGAGCAGCAGCATACCAATACGCGCACACAGAGTTTCTCAAGTAGTAGCTAAGAAAGCCATTAAAATCCAACCTTTTGCCATTGACACTTTTTTTTTGTTTTTCTCACTTTTATGAGTTGTTACAACAGCAGGGTTCTCATTTGAGCTGTTTTGTTTTTACAACGAAAAAAAAACGACCTGCGAAGGTAATTAACAATGTATTGCTTTACTACTACTGCACCAGAGATTTTTTTTCTGAGTTTCAGCTGCAGGTTATAACTTCATTCACAGAAGGACATCTACTTTAACTTGTACCAGAAAGTGAAAAAGCATTTTTTGTCTTTCATTTCATTTATTTCTTTCCATGTACATTTTGGAAGCTACAGCGTATGTGTTGCTGGTGATGGTTAATTATTATTACTGTAGTTTCTCACATTGCCTCTCTTTAGCATGCATTCTCTTCCATCTCATGTCATACAAAAAAGCCTTACCAATGATTTTTTAAAAATAAAACAAAACATTATTTACTACGATAACCTTTGCTCTATACATACATATTTTTTATAATAATAATTTATTTCCATTGCCTTAAATGTCACTTTAATAAAATACTTTAACATGCATGTTAACGAATCAACATTGTTCTTCTGATTATTTCGTTTCTCTTGCTATTTCCTTTTAAAATTAAATTGCTCTCAGATATAACCCATGTAAACGTATGCATAATCATAGAATACTACTAGTACTGCCAACGCACTAATTTTAATACCCAATTTGTTTGGATTTTTTTGTAAGCTGTAATGGTTCACTCTAATAATAATAATGTCTATGCAAATGTTGTGTGTGTTTATGAGACGTAAGTTAATTATATGTGCACGTTAAAGCAATAGAACAACAATAATAAAAGTTGATAAGTCATTCAAGTGATACGTAAAAGAAAAGAGAAAAAAAAATTGAAAAAGGAAGGGAAAAGAGTAAAACGTCAAGTCAAGGGTTTGCCTTGCCTGCCTGCTGCCACCACCGCTGCTTTATAAGGTAATAAAAATTTCGTGTATTGCACTACTTGGTTCTGTGATTTTGTACCCTTTTTGGGACTGTACTCTCAATCAACTCAAATGCAGCAATGCTTTTGAAAATATTATTCACAACTCTACATTTGGACTGGCAGCCTTCTTGAGAAAATACTGTGATGATGATGATGATGATGCTCCATATTGAGATACATACGCACAAGATTCACACTTGAGGCAGATCGCAATAAAAGCATAAATAAATTAAAAGAGAAAAAGTCCGTCCCTTCTTTGCCCTTATTGCTAAACGATTGTCTTAATTTTATGTGCACCATTTCCGTGTACACAAAGTTATTGTTTTAAACAGCACAGGCGACGACCGAAACGCAGTACCAACTGTAGTTTATTTTTAAATGGCCAACCTCTTTCCATTCATAAACTCAACAAACTTGAGGATGACAACTCCCGGTTTTACTGGAAGTTATATTTTTTCTTTCTATTTTTACCCACGTTTCTAGCTAGCTGTACACCTACTATAAACTGTGTCATTGTATTCTACTAACTTTGTAAGTCTACTAGAGTTTATATGAATGCACTTTATTATTATTATGCATTTTATTTGCAGTTGTGCAAACTAACACAGAGTTTCATTGATAAACTTAATTTACCATGTACGCAGAAGTGTCTCCTACACACAAGCAGCATTAATTGGCCGGACTGCTATTCATGACGAATTTTCTTTGAGGTGGCGATGATACTGTTTTATGTGCTTTCTTCGTTCATACATTTTTCTTTTGTCTACCTACATACCTACGTGTCGTGTAGCCCTTTAGCCAAGCCCTTGTCATAAAGAGAAAAAAGGGTAAAGTATAACAGTGCCTTCTGGATACCCATCAAACCCATCAGAAACCACAAATGCTGTCTCGGTCGAGTGGTTTTATACAAAGTGTCAATGAAGTAGTCATCGTCCATAACTTTTAAGCATTTTAAAAGGATTACAGAGACAGTTACAAAAAGGTAGGATGAGTAAGGGCATCAAAAAGGGTGAAAGGATTTAACAAAGGCAGTCAGCAGTAGCAACTCTAACAATTTTTGTCACAAAAGTGTGGTGCTTGGGTTTAAGCCGTCTCGCTAAGTGAGCATATGAGTCATATAGTAGAAAATGACCAGTACGCTTTTTACGTATATAGCCATTGTTCAATATTGATATTATTGTGTATCGCGGTGGACTATAATACCTATTATAGTTGTATGCCTATGCCTTTCCCAATGATACGTTTTAAAATAAATTTACGACAAAGTAAACAACAAACTTTTTTCAGAATAGAAGCGATGACTAATGACGCATTTGGTGCGACAAGATGTACGCATGATATGTGCCATATAAATTTTCACTACGTATGCGTCGTCGTGATATATACACTTTATAGAAATATAATCGTTATTTACCCAATTATTGTCGTCGTCGAAAGAAAAAAAAAATTACTGAGAATGGAAATATTTATGAGTAATGTCAAATGAGCGCAAACTAGTCAAAGTATTCAAGCAAGCATACCTATGATAAGTGTACTAAGAAATGATGAATTTTTATGGTACGCGTTTATTTAGAAAAATAAATGTCATTTTTCTCTCAGCAAGCCCAATAAAAATCAACTTGTGCAACAGCTATGTTTACTTTCCTTGGGATTCTCATTACGAAGGTTGTTATTATGGATTAAAAAGTCGTGACATCACGATGATAATCATAAAGGACGACTAATACCACGTGTGAAACTCACAAAAAAATAAAAAGAGAAAAAATCAGACCACAGCAAAATTATTACACAATAATAATAATTATTATAAAGATTTACACTTCAAAAATAAATAAATAATAATGGTATGGTAAGCGTATAGTAAAGTGTAATGAAATCCATTCAAATGGACCTTAATCTCAATAACTTGAAAAAACTTTATGGAATGGAATACTACACACTTGTGATTATTTAGTAAGGTACGTAATTATAAAGTTGTTTGCCCTCTCTCGCATTCGAGACATTCATAATATAATGTTGATAAACATTCCAGCAAGAGCATTTTTTTCCTCTGCTGCTGCTGGAGTCTTAAAGTCAATATTGTTGAGCAATAACAGCCGAGCAGGCATACAACCAAAATCACATTTTTAAAATGTTGATTGATCAATGCTGGAAAAACTGCAAATGTACACCTAACTAAACGAAACTAGGTATAATAATAATAACATGTACGTTATTATGAAGACCAGTTTTTGCTCAACTTCATTTGACATAAGCTACTAACTAACTAACTAACAAACTGCCAAGAGCGGAACGAGGACAAATTAAATTATTTTTAATTCAGCACAATAAATATAAAATGTGTGGACCATGGATGGACAGGAAAAACAAGATTAAATCATATTATTAGCTATAAAAATATATATATGCATATACATAATATTTTATGGCTAATTAGTGTTTTTTCTACTGCACTGCTATACTTACAGACATCATACGTAATTATAATAATATAGCGTATAACGTATGAAGAAACAGGCGGGTCAGCAGCACCCATCCCCAAAGTTCATAAAAAGTGACAGGCATCATCTTCTTCAGCCTTTTCACGTAAATGATTAAAAATGCTGATTACACTCGCTCACGTCTGTATTTAAAAAAAACTAATCACCTACAAATATTATGAGACTATGATAGAGAGATCATCGCTATACACAGCTTGCAAGTACCTACTTGTACTTAATATCATATGAGCTTTCACAAAGCATATCATTCGACTATGTTTATATTTTTTAAGAGTATATAAAACGTAGATTTAAAATGATTAAGTATACCTATGTTTCACGATTAACAAAATGTCAATGAAATGATGATTTTATTATTTCTTTTTTTTTAAAGCATAACGATTATGATGGGGTGCAAATCGCCTCTTGTCTTGCGGTTATATGTTCTCTTCTCACTATAGATAGTAAATTACGTACGCAAGAAGACGTACGCAACGCACTACCTTTATGCATTGCATTATACATTCATATCACTACTAGATTTGTAGAGATTTTTATTATCATCCTTCGTTTATATATATATTTTTTTTCCAGCAGACATGCAGTTTAGAGCAGATGTTAGGAAAACAAAAACTTTCCAAGACACACTACACATAATCCGGCTAATAATCATTGCATCAGAATGGTGCATTAAAAAAATAATATGTTTGTTGAGTGCAGTTGGGCAGCTAAATAAAATAATAATTAAAATTGACCATAGAGCAGAGATGAGCAGTCGTTCTTTATTATTAATTATGAGTACAGAAAAGAGAAATTTATTTTTTGCCTCCACATTAAGAATATTTTTAAATGCGCATGTACAGCACTGCAAATGTAATTAGGGTATGTCGCAGTTATAATTTTTAATTGACGTCTAGAGAGATCATGCAACTTTCTACACTCCTCAGCAGCAGCACCAGAAAAGTAGTTCTTGAACTGAAAGATTGCGCGAAAAAAAATAATCGCCTTTGGTTGCTGTACATGTAAATATCTGACAAGAATGAATGACTCAGATGTGTCTCATCCATCCCTCCCTATCAGTCCACCAGATATATGTATTTTCCACCACTACTATTTTATATATGTTCTGCTCATGTTTCCTCACCAATAAATGATTAAAGTTAGTAATATGAACAAATCATGAATTCTAAATGGTATATTATTATTATTATTATGCTGTCTAAATTGTATTTATCCGTATAGCATGATCCTTAAAAGTTGTAATATTTAAAACTGCCAATTCAAGAAAGTTATATGACCCGATGAACTCCAAACTACTTGTTTGGATTAGCTTTTGCAGCAAGAGAAGTGACCTGATCGCGCAGCATGTGCGACAAGACAAGGCAGTTTCCTTGCCTAACAGCAGTTCAGTTACGAACGAACATAAGAATAATTATTATTATAGGTATGCAACAGCAGATTATCATGCCATTACTCATGTCACTCATAGTAAACTGATTTTCTCAAGCAAATAAGTGTAGGGGAAAAAAGTTACCCTGTAGCATTGTTTGACGTGGTTGGGGCATTGTGATACACTGGGTGAAAGCATGACTTTTATGGTTAGTTTTATGACACTTTTTCCTATAAAAAGCATTTCTTTTTCTTTTCCTATCCACCTTTTTTCAAAAATGATGATAAAATAAACTACTATTTAATGCTACTCCATTTTCGGGGTTGGCTTGGGTAGATCTACATTCACCACCACAAAACAACCAAAATTATTAATAAAAATCCATGATAATTTAAATTTAACACTTTTACACCACCAACACCACCAAGCTCGAAACTGGTCGATGGAAGAATGATGATGATGATGCGTTTAAGCAAGCACCAAAAGCTCATAAGCATTTTATTTTTTTTACTCCTTTGATATCTCAAAAGAATTAATGACGCCTTTTTTTACACAGTTTAGCTTGATTAAATAAAAAAAATACCATGTATAAATGAACATGCCGAATTGATAATATACTCACTTCTTTGTATTGGAAACAATGGACCAGTCATAACCTTGCAGGACTCTAGCAGCTGCCTTATCAATCTCAACTATATTATCACCACTGCCACACTCCTCCGGGGAAGATGCCATTTTGAGGATGAGGTTTTAATATGTGGGTATGTGGATATGTGTGGTTGTCGAACAAGTGATATCTTTGTTGTTGTTGTTATTATTATTAAGTTTAATACTACTACTTGTAATAATAATAATCTTAACAAAAAACAATTGCTTGTTCTTTACACTACTCCTCCGTCGTCGTGCTTCTGGTTGCACAAGTATGATGATCTGCCCCGTTCAATTAATTTTTTTGGGAGAATTGACAAAGACTCTCTATCAAAAAGTTTATTCACAACAACAATAAGTCTTTCTCTCTTTTTTGGTGGGTGCTGCTGCTGCCACTTTTTTTTTCTTCACAGCTCCGCCTTTTTCTCACTCTTATTCACCGCAAATTAAATTATGCATCATAATCAAACTGCCTATGCAAATTATTTAAAGGAGATTTTTAGGAGAAAAAAATATACAAAATAAAGGCAGCTTTCTTCTGAATAAAGTTCCAGTAAAAAAGTTTCTATACAATTTTTTTTTCTCTCTCTGTTTTTATCTACTACACATCTCCATTCAACAAGTTTGACGATAGTGATGACGGCACAAAACACCTTCTGTTTCTTTTCATTCAACTAGCATAACACATATAAAAAGAGGAGAATGTCGGCTTTACACTGTCACGCACGCATAATTATTACTATTATACAACACAGTTTACTTTTCAACTTTTTTTTTTAAATAAAAAAAATCAAACAACTTATGTATTACAATATTATTATCTGTCACCAACAACACTTTTAATCAAAGAGTTATTCAATAAAAATGAATGGCAACTAGTCTCGTTTATAGTCAATTAACTCGTCGTTATCTCTCACTATAAAAGTCAAATACGCACAACAACCAATTTCAGTGTGTGTGTGTCTGTATTATGTGCCTATTAAAAAAAACTTTCTCAAAAGAAAAGTAAATGTGAGTGTGTGTTTCTCTCTGTGATAGTAAAATAATGATTACTGTATTACACAACAACAACTCACTACTGGCTCGTGCTTCACGACGAGTGAAAGCTGTCTAATTAAAAGATGATTGTGTGTGGTTTGACTTTTCTTGAGACAATGATGTATTTTGTCTTGTCTTTTATTATAAAAACTTGTTTCTCAAATTATTAGCACAAAAAATTCTATTGTTTTAGAGCAAGTTGCTTTATATATATATATTTTTTTTTAAATAACACATTCACTACTATATAGCTGGACGACGACGAAGCACACTTTTTAAATTTCAGCTGTAGATGATACTGTGATATCTATTTTTTTTCTTTTTTTAATATATATATAAAGAAAGAGTTTATCTTGCTTGTTTTATGAGGACGGCTTGAAAAGGTATATAATAATTATTATTATTATTGCTACTACACTCGTATGAGCTTCTTTCAACTCACAGTCAATTCTTTGACTAACAGAGTGACTGATGTGAATAATAAGATATGTGTGTCTACTCCATCCACTATCAGGAAAATGAAAAGACGCTCGATGATGACGAGAGTGATGTTCAACAACGAGAGACAAGCTTGTGGACTGTATACTGTTGCTGCTCTACTACCACTTCTTCTTCGATTACTCGCGATAATAAGAACCTTAAAGTTCACCAAAACGAAGAAGAAAAAAATGGGTTTAAGATTTGTCTTTTCACTCTGATAGAAAGAATATATAGTTCTGCTATACTGTGTGTGGAGCTCTCTGTTTTTCTGCTTTTTTTTCTCTTACTTGTGCGATGGAACGCAGGAAAATGAATGAAATCCATTCACCCTCTCACACGAGCTTTTTGACTTTTTTTTCGTCAGCAGCAGGAGCAGCAGTAGCGCAAGCTTCAACTTTAGAAAAAGATTATTCTTTCTTTCCTTCGATTTCTGACTGACTTTATGAACTACTGATATTAATGATGATGAAGATATACACACGTTATTATTGTTAGGTATATGTATGTATGTACATATGTATGTATGTATGTACGTATTGACGTGTCCATGTACATGTTATGCCTTATTTTTATTATTACTGGTTGTTCCCTCCTTTCCTCCTCGCCAAAATCTTAAGTGAGATAATACAGACTTACGTATGAACATTATACCTATACACTAGTGAGGGAATGCAATCCGTCCACATTAAACTTTTCTCTCTGGTCAAACATATTAATGAGCAGAGTAGTTAGCATATAACAGTGTGTTTTTATGGATCGGTACGGAACAAGGAGGAACTTTAAGGAACGCGATTTTACGTGATGCTGCAGCAGCAGAGCAGAAGCATCAGCATCTACGTATTAATGTACTTTCATCGTAGTGGAAAATGTACTAGACTCATCCAATATTATTAATAATACGTTTACTTTTTTTTCTATAACAGGTCATCAAATCATAACGACATGTATCGATAAGTATGTATGGATGTATGTGTAAAGCTGAATTTACTTTGTGTAGAAGAACCTAAAGACTTTTTTTAGGTACATTCTATTTTTATTATCCACAAAATACCTAAGATATATATATATACATAAATACAAGAAAAAGATAAGGGTAAAATGATAAGAAGACTTGTGACTGACTGTGAGCATGCTGGTATTATTTAAAAAATACTTATCAAATTGCTCGAATGATTGCTTAATTTTTTTTAATGGCTGAGGTGGTACGAAATTGGCATTTTATATGCCTGTGTATAGCATTACCGTTTTTATATGACAAGATTCAGCTGGAAAATGCACTTATTTTTATGCTGTGGAAGAAGAAAAAATTAGCTATATTTCAATTACCAATAATTTGTATGTATGTCGTCGTACGTCAAATGCTTAATTTTACAGTGTAAAAATCACGCGACTAATTATTATTATGCTTGCGTTAAAAAAATATTTTTTATATGTATATGTAAATTGGTTCGGATTGAATTAGAGAGGCAATAAAGGAGTTGTCACTCGCCTCCTTGTTTAATTAGGGGTTACCACTACCATACAAAACTTGATTACGCGTAAATGCTACTACTCACCTAGTAGAAAAACTGTAAGGCGCTACACATAAAATACTCGATTCATTAATACGCATCAAACATACTATTCATTTCTCTCAAAGACAAAAGAGCCTTTTGATGATGAGCACGTAAGTAATATGCGCTAAAGCAAAGTTAATAGTAAGTAGCCGGAGAAAAAAAAATATTGAAGCACGAGCAGCAGCAGCACAGCAAAAGCAGAAGCACACTGAACTGTTATACATAAAGGGTTAAACCATCACATCACTGAATAAATTACATTCATTTCCTGAATTTTCATAAACCCTTATCATGATCGGTGGTTCAGGATGATGATGATGATGATGAGTCGCACAAGAGCCACACACACACACACGCACAGTGTGTACAAGTCAAATGCTTTTTTTTGTTAATTTATAATGTCAATTTGATGATTGCCTCGGCTTTAACGTGTGCTTCTTTGGCATATCAAAAGATAATGTAATGACTGTTCTGAGTTAAATACGTGGCTTTGTAGTAGTAAAACACAGAGGCAGTTTCAGAATTAAGGCGAAATGATCAATTGACATTACGAAAAAGTAATATAGTCATCATCGTCACCTAACCCAAACGTACTTGCGCTTTTTTTGCAGCCCTGTTGACCTCAAATTGTTTTTTTGTTTCAAGGGCGCTGCTGGTAATGCAGTGTGCACTTTTGTATTTACATACA
>JAHZMT010001019.1:0-12821 GCA_027743785.1 Sinhomidia bicolor | reverse complement strand
AAGTAGTGATGCATACTATTGATATTAAATAGATAGTACTTTCAATACTAGTGTTAAAATGGTAAATTCAAAGCAACATAGGCTATACATAGAGAACCAATTCTTCTCATATCTTTCACGTATTTATCGCCTTCCGGCGAAAGATAGGCGAGAAAAAAAATCATTTTTCTATTGAAGAATCATCCTGTCAATTTACTCATACTGCCTAAAAGATTGCATCAGGGGAAAGCTTCAAGTTCTTTTGGTTGTGCCGTACTCAGCATGACAGGAATTTTCCCTTTTGGCGTTCAATTGCATTCTGCATTTCGTTTTGACAGGTTATGGGTGTGTGTACACACTTTTGTTGCATTTTATGACATTTTGTCCAGTGCATCAAATTCCAAAAACACTTCCCTTTGAAAGTCTGCTACTCACGTAGAAAATTGACCACGTTTCTATCATTTTAGTCAAAGGGACAAATGGCTTACAAAGAGAAAACTGCCATTTCCACAATATTTTTTGAAGAAGTATGCTTTTAGGTCTCCTGGGATTGTTTACTTCTCACTTGTTAATACACCACGAATTCCAAACTCGATTGAAAGTCGATGAACACCAGCGAATGAAACGGAAAGGAACATTTTTTGTGGATAATCTGTTGGCTAACAAAACATGACACAGACAAATTTCTATAATATATTTTATTTCAAGTCCAGTATCTGTTTTTGCTGCAAAAGCTGCATAAGTTTACTTGAACTGTCGAAAATTTCGAAACGGTTTATGTCTATTGGATTCTATGGTCGATATATTTGATCCCTTTAAGAATAAATTTTCGCACTAACCAAGCCAAATATATGTTGATTTATTGTAAATTATTCCTAATTTTTACATGATTCAGTAAAAACTAAGACTATACTTTGAATCTTGCTGACTAGTAGTTAGTTCACTTTCTCGCTTCTTTATTTTGTATTTATTTTCTTTACTAACTTTGAAAAGTGAAATGTGAATAATAGCAGACACGGACCATTACTGACATTTATCAATGACGCTTTGTTTAAGGAATAGAAAATATTAAACACATTACTTGGGAATAATTTAACAAACTGTACTAGAAATCTTTTCGTTTATACATTCAGCACTTGGTAAAGCATGCTCCGATGTCGCTGTGTCATATTTTTGTTTTAACGACTTGAAACTTTATATATGGCCATTTTGTTTCCTCAGAATATAAAGATGATTTGTCTTCTTGTTGAAAACTCAAAATTTAAAAGCAACTCTTAATTTTTAACAATAAATAATTTTACGAGCTATGCATAATATTACTCTGCCGTTATTCTCACTAAAATATTTAAAAGCAGAAGAGGAGCGTACGTCAGTAGAATTTAAAATATAAAAAGTACACATTATTATCCACATTTAACATTCATGTGACATGAACACAATAATTGTTCGCATCTGTTACAAAAATGGGTGGATACAAAACTACGACAAATCACTTTTAACAAGACGCTGAAACAAACGAAAGGACCAAAGAAACAGAGTAAAATGACGGGAAAAGAAACGATTAATTTTCAAAAATATTTACAGTATTTACAGCAAGATAGTTATTTAAGTAATAATATGCAACCAGCGTATTATATATAAATACAAGTTGAAACTTTTAACGCAATAAATGGAAATTGTACGTGTAATACGTTTGCACACACCCCATCGCCCTATTTTATCCTAAGAGCGTTCCATTCAGTAGCAGAGTCGCTGTTGCAATAAATATATGAAATAATGATCCCTAACACCATAAAATAACTATATGCAAGTTGCAGTTGCCTTGCTATTATAGATTAGCTGTGTGTGGGCTCCCTATTTTTCCAACAAGAGAAACTTTTCCTTTCTCACTTTTTTGTCGGCCTTTTTTCAAATCCTTTTATTTATCCATCTTTGGAAGTACTTACAAAGTAAATGATGTTCGTAGACTACTTCTTTCCAGAGGCTTAACCAAAAATTCTCCAAGAAAACCCGTCAAACTGCTTTCTTGTTGTATTTTTCGTGGTCTGCTCTTCACATCAAAACATGAAACCCATCATCGATCATGCAGGATGCAATGATTTTGACATGGGTAAAACAAAAAAAATAGTTTATTCGTAGTTCTTAGAATAATTATTACTAGCAGGCAATAAGCAATATTAATAATATATATATATATGCAAGTAATAGAAACAATTTGTCGACTATAGATTTTTAAATAGCAAATAGAATTAGGTATACATATTTACATAAAACCATGTATGTATAGCCTACCAACATTATTGATTTCAATTCGGAATCCCAAGTTTTAACTATTAAGTTTGAAGTTATGCACTGCACTTCATAAAAAGATTATGATGATGACTCTTTTCTCATCATCATGGATAATATTTTGACATTGATGGAAATTCGAATATCCTATTGAATGGGATCTTACTCGAATCGCTTACTTTTCACATTTGATTTTTACAAGTGCCTTCTCAATATTAGCAACGGGAGTTCACACACTATTACCGAAAAGTATACAGCATAAAAGTAAATGAGATTTTCGATTTTCCGCAGTGTTCTTGAATTGTTGTAGTTATAAGAGTGCTTCGGTTTTCTTTATTTTTACACAACAAAAAGTCTTGAAAGGAGAGAGCATGTTCATTGAATAGGGCAAACATTGGGGGAACTCTTTCCCTTTCAACACTCTTGGGAAATTCTAGTTGAAAGAGTGGAAATGGAAGTAGCGTGCTAAGTGCCTGACGTTTTGGTTCCAATGGAAAACAATCTGAAATTCCCTTTCATCTCGTCGTTGATTTTTTTATTATTTATTTTCCTTTTCCCATCCCAATGAGTATTTTTCTTTCTTTGACGGATCGGTTTTGTAACGTATGGAAGACGCACACAAGTAACAGCAAAAATGTGGTAGTAGTTTTTTTGTTTTTCACTTGATATTAAACATTGCTCATCAAACTGATGGCATGTAGGGTAATTTCTGTCACCACACCAGAAGCGGCATGAACGAAATGAAATGTAGCGTGTTAGTTTGAGCAAAAATGCACGCTGTTCAGGGAAATACAGAGTAAACTCTATAGAAAGGTTTCTTGAAATGAAAATTCTGAAGTTCAAGACGAGGACTGAGTGAGTTGTATAACTTGTATATCACCAACAATGCATATATTCTCTTCTTACATGTCTTGTCACTAGACTTAAAAACATGTAACTTTTGGCAGAGGTGTAAGTGTACTAATAGTGCCACCATGAAGCAGAAGAGCTCTAATACTAAAATACATCTCTATATAATTTCTGTACTTGAAGTGAAAAAATTCTTAATATGTATCTATAAAAGTGCTAGAAAGAAATAGAGGGTAATTTCTTAATGACAGATAAATAGGATTATTGACTTTCTACTAGCAACTATCAAAGTATAAAGTTAGTAAGAAGTAAGAACCACCCATAGCCGCCGTATTATGTCACTGCTACAAAATGTTTTTGGGCGCATGCCTTTCTACATTTTGTATTGCATTGGAAAAAACCATTTTACAAAAGGATGGGAAAATATCTGTTGCCATTATTTCTCCTTAAACAGAAACATTTTTATATAGGTATATATATGCCTATTCCTAACCTAAACCTAGCTAACGATGTATACTATTGCACAATGCTGGAAAGATATCAAAGAACATTTCTACATAAAAAGAATTAAATACGAAAATGAGACTGTACCAGTGAAATGAAGAGAAGCCAGTCTTAGAGAACTTAATTAATTCCCAATGAGCTGTGCAACAAAACCAGCAAATGATGTGCCACGCTACGCTACGCATGATCTTCTTTGAAGCAAGTAAACTAAAGTGAATCACGTAGACGCGAAGTTCATCATGTAATAGGAAAACATTATTTTCTGCTGTGCTAAAGCTTTAAAAAAAAGTGTTTTTTATTCTTGAAAATATTCTCAGTAAAACATGAAAGAGCCAGAAATCGTTTTCAGGACTGGATCTAATGTTCTGCGCCATTGCGGTTTATTTGAGAAATACTATAGAAGTAGCTTCCCCTAAATTAGTTACACTAATTTTCATGGACATAAGACTTCTTTTACGGAAAGGTTCTTGTTCATTCTTTAAACATTTTTTTGTACGGTTTCATAAAGGAAATGCATGGCTTTAAATAAAAATGGCAATCTGCACAGTAGATTGTACGATACTGGAATATATGATCTTGAACTTGTGAGTACCCATTCTTTTTAATTTAGACATTCTGGCGTCTTATACTTGATACTGACTTGAACTTTTAATTTTAATTATGTTTCATCTATGGAAAGCTGTTTGAATGCAAAGAAAGCATTAAATGCAATGCATACCAATGAGTTTTGTAAATCCACTATGCTGTTAATTGTTATCATGTGTTAATAGAAAGTAATAGGTATTCTCAACATTAATTTTTATCAGACCACCAGAGTCTTTTAAGCATGCTTTCTTCTTGAACATTTGTTATTTCAAGCGTTGAGAAGAAATGCTCTTGGCTGTTTGCCCTGCCCTAGTTATTAGAAAAAATGCTTTTACTATAAACAATGCCTGAATTTTATTTAGTCAGTCGATTTATTTTACACAATCAACTGAGCTTATAAATGTTTGACTTACTCTTCTAGTTTCCAGTAAATTTTGCAAATCCTACTGAAAAGCTTTAATTACAAGAAAGTAAAATTTACTCTTGTTATTTATAATAATTATTATTATTATGCAGTTGTTGATAGGTTATATTCCCTTCTACCAACAGTATAAATTTTGTTTACAACACAAGCTTACAGAATTAATTACAAAAACAGCTTAGCTTATTATTACACTATACTATACAGTATGTGTGCAATATAAGTTTCTAATAGAATTATATACCGATTTGTATTTTCAACACATTTTTCTTTGTATAATGATGAGTAACTACATACTTCGTGATAAATGTATACACGCCATGTTTTACATGCCGAAAGTTNATTTGTATTTTCAACACATTTTTCTTTGTATAATGATGAGTAACTACATACTTCGTGATAAATGTATACACGCCATGTTTTACATGCCGAAAGTTTTCCATCCTCCCTCACTGGACAGAGTAAGGAGAAAGTTCTGTCGAGTCATCACAAAACAGTCATTTTGCCTCGTGACTACACAATACAGTTTGCCCTGTCCGATTATGATGAAGAAAAGGAAAGCAGGCTGGTTTTTACCCAATGAGTGTTATGAACGTTTGCCTGGCGTATGCCTAAAACTTGCTTATTAACATCCAAAAAAGTATACTGCTCTTACATGTGACTTATCCACATTACATATACTGTAGCATTCATTGTTGCAGCTTTAGTTTTAATAATTATTATAAAAGTGAAACTAACAGAGTATATAGAGAATACATTGAACTCTTCCCCTTTAAGATAAAGGCTGTTGGTAGATCATGCGGAACGTTGCCTTTTTTATTAGTAAGCACTTAAATGAATAGAACTACTACATACGTATTATTTATAGATACATATTACTTTTACGAGTTTTTTGGTACTAAACTCTTGACAAAGTCCCGTTTTCGGTTGCATGCACAACAAACGATAACCATTTCATACCATCATCACGTCATCATGTCATCATCGGTGGCAAACGAAACGTGCCGTGAGTCAGCAAATATATGGTTATAAGTGATGATGATGATGATGTTGGCGAATGCCAACTTTTTAACCCTTTCTTGTTTCTCGTCCAGAAATTAATGATCGTATGTTATATCCTCTAAGCTTCAACTCAATAACTTTGTACATTTCAATTTACTTAGCAGCAACATGCCGACTAATATCTTTCTTTTGATGAAATATAAATCCCGTGTAGGTAGTGATAATAACAATTATTCATTGGTACTAATATTTTACAACTAGACAAAAATATACTACGTTGAAAGCTAAAATAAGGTAAATATTTTCATAGCTGGACAGTTTACGAGAATATATTGAAAAATGGTTTTAAAGTTAATTAGATTGTGTGAGTTTTGAATTTAAAAGTAAGAGTTTTCATTTCATTTACTGAAAATACTTTTGTTCATGTAGATTTTTTTAGATATTAGCCTGTTTTTATAATTCCCATTATTTGTTTTTATACCCCATTTGAGTAAGTATAGCTCGGTATAATTTTTCGAGAGAAATTAATAATAAAACAAAGAGAAAGTATTCTCCAAATTCGTTGCATAATGAATTTTTCTTGTCTGGATAACGTCATGTCGGCAAATATATTTTACAAAAAGTAAATTTAGCTTTACTACTCTCAAAGAAAAGAGATAAGAAACATTTGGCATTTACCAGGCGTTTACAGTCAACAAGATGTGTTATTATATAATATTCATTTCTGCACAACTAACTTTCTAGTGCTCCACTCAAAGCTTTTTAAAACTTCCTCCTAGAAAATGTTACTTAGACTGAACACTGTAGACAGTTTAATGGGAGAGATTATCTTACACGGATGAACTAAAGTACTTGCTTACCTTGCAAACGATCTTAGTTGTGCTATCAACCTGCTAGTCCATAATAGTTTGAAAATGTGAATACACGCTTGCATACACATAACAGCCTGCAAGCAACTTCTCAGCAAATTAATAAAAAAATGCTTGAAAACTTGATCCTGTCCAGAAATGTTTCGTTATGAGTTGTTGTAATGACTTTATTTTCAAGTGTGTTTTGTATGTACGTAATATGTTGTAAAGGCTCCCATTGGTTTTTAGTACAAAAAACGTATCCCGACTAAACCGACCTTCCGGACTCATATGAACATAATATTTCGCTGGGTGTCATCATTAGAAAAAAAGTATAAAGCATTCTAGAGAAAGGAAGTACAGCTTCATGTAGAGAGCGGAATAGAATAAAAGAGAATTGTCAACACTTTACTCATATCAAAAAAGTGCTGAACAGTTAAAGGTATACAATCGTTACATTATATCTATTCGACTCCGTATAAAACTGTTAACGGTACACATAATATAACGCACCGTTTTCTGAAGCCTCCCTATAACAGTCCAAAAGTGATTTGGAGTGAGACGTCCAAACCAAGTTTTTTGGAAACTTGGAACCAATGAAAAATATTCACCTCTGTACCTAACTACAGTGCATAATGCATACTCGATGCAACTTTGCTTTCGAAATATCACTTGTTCACTCTTACTGTACCGTACCCCTATGAGAGTCTGTACATGTCTAAACTAGGGTCATGACTAAACTTATGCAATGAAATCTTCATTTTTTATATAGAAAACGTATCATTTTCAGCTCAAAACTTTTCACGTTCTAAGATATTCTTTTCAACATTTTTATGCACACAGATTTTTAAAGGAAACAGCCACTTCTGCTGAATTGAGAAAAGGAATATAAGGACAATAAGAAGAAATAGGTAGTATAAACCGACTAGAAAAACGGAAGGGTGATGGTGATCGTCTGTGTCAAAAGTATACAATTTTGCGCCATGTGAAGTGAACGAAAAGTGAGAGAGGCAAAATTATACAATATTCACGTACAATATATTTAAGAGAGAAGAATAATACAGAACCAAGCAGGTTCCTTTTCTCTATTCCATTCCTTTTCCTCTGTTTAGTGGAGAGTGAGTGAGTGGGGGATCGATTTTTTTCCACCAGAAGAGAAAACGAATAATATAAACTTACACCAGAGTCAGACGAGAGAGACCAGAGCGGTTGTGTCATAGCACACCAAAACTACTTGTTTTTACAGAAAATACAGAATTAGACTTCACTTTTCTTCACTCATTGTTGTTGTCCCCTATATTATATAACATATCATCGTAGAATATCATTGTAGTACAACGCACATGTCACTAGTGTACAATACCAGGGCAGAAAAGGAATTTCATACTAATAATAATAATAATAAAGCATGTAGTATTAGTAGTAGTAGTATAAATGCAACTTGGGAAAACTTGTGCGTTATGTGCATAAAAGCAAACCATTATATGCACCCCTTTCTTTCCAGAATAGAAAAGGCATCAAGCAAAAGAGTAATAATGCAGTTGTAAGATGACATTAACATCATTCAGGCGTTATGAAGAAAAAACTGGAATCTTAATACATTTCCTTTATGGAGACACTTGTGTTGTAATAATAAGACAGGCATAAACCGTATCAGCATATTATATCCTTTGTAATAATGTTCGTTATGTGCGCTGTTTGTAAATTGAGTTTTCTCTCAAGTCTTGTAAAAATGTGTGGAAAGGAACAACATTTTTTCCCTTCTTCTAAATTCTTTCTAAGCTTTCTTATTTTTACTTTAAAGTTTAGTTTTTTTATTACGAGTTGTGCGTTAAGAACTTCATAAACATCTAATAGGTCTAACATAAGAAGAAGGGAAAGCTGTCGCTCTACCGCCATTCACATTCTTATTACTACTACAGCCTATATTGTGTATGATGTGGTGCTCTTGACTCTTGATGACTTTGTGTATACGCAGTGCAAGATACATTTCAGTATAAATATTATGGTTTTTTTGAAATTTTTATGTGAAGAAACGATCGCGACGACAGAAATGAAGCAATTTGCCAAAACTCTTTTTGAATGGGAGAAAAGCCTGTAGTAATGAGCTGGGGAAAATGTAATCACCGTAATATGGATTCTCTTTCCTCATCTTCTACATTATACGTTTTTGACTAACAGCTCAGTATAATATTCATATAGTCAATCTAGTACATATTCTTATTTTACATTCAACTGAGCTGGTAAAAATCGTTGGTAAGCTTTTTTACTTGTACCTTATTCGGAAACATTTTTTCAAACTTGTAAATGGGAAATGGGCCTGATGATGCAATTTTAATGGTCCCGTTGAAATTTCTTTTGCTTTCTATCGATATTATGAAGGTGGAAACATATTTCGGGATGACAGAAAACGCTATGCTGTTAAGATTGAATTTTTAGAAAATCTAAAGACAGGTAAAACTGGTAAAAGTAAATGATGTGTTGCAAGGAAAAAGGTCTTACAAAAAAGGAGTTACGTTTATGCTTTCTATTCATAAACGCACCGGAAACATGGTGGTACAATAACAATAATAATAACGCAATTACGAGCTTCATTGATCCTCCTTGAAATGTGTAATGGGCCGTTTAGGTGAATTTGTGTGGCGGTTTAGTGGCTTCTTACTAAATTTTATTATGTGATAGCACGGTATTTATTGTGTTCGTGCAACTGCAAGGCAATAAAATTGGTAGATTCTGGTAAGCTGGCAGAGAGAAAGGAAACTTAGATTACAGTAGATGCACTTGATATTATCGATATTGCACAAACGCTGCACAATTGTGGTGAGAGATGATAGTTCAGTTGGCGCACAAAAAAACACATCGTCTGCATTACACCGACAAGGATACAGAAAGAAGCAACAAATTGATGTCGCACGCAAACGAAGTGGCAAGTGCGTATTATATGCATAGGTACCAATAAACTTTTCCAGTCGTACGTGTGAGTATAGTTATTGTTTCCGTTTTATTTCCTTGTAACTTACTGTGAGTCATGATTATGCACAAATTTTATGAGGTTTGAGTTGAAGTTCAGTTTTATTCAGTCAGAATTGGATTTCGGTACTCGATGAGGGTCATGTAACGTTGTAACTGGTCTCAGCAAGAGATTTAATTTGCCAGCATTTTGTTGTATTTTGTGAGTTGGCAAAAAACAAAAATTTGAGAGAACATTCAAGGAATTTGGAGCATTTCTACTTTTGTCTTCCCCCCAAATACTTTGTTGTGTTTATTAGCTGGCAGTGCTAATTTAGGACACCGTCTTACAAATATTAAATTACTACTTTATTGTAGTAAGTGTTGTGGTTGAGGGAACAATATTTTTCATTAAAACAATTACAGTAAGAAAATTACTTTTGACTAGAAGACTAATATCACGTTACTAGTGCGTACACCCCTATTTTGTGTACCTACATATCTTTAACGAACGAACAAAGTACTTCTTTTCCCTTCGAAACTCTTAAACATTTGAATGTAATGTTATGCAATTTGTATGTACATGTTTATGACTATGACTGTTTTTTGAAACTGTTGTTACTACATGTATGAATTAATGCACAAATGCATTGACTTTGTTGCGCTTTGCGTCATGTCTTAAAGGAACCTAGTGTTTGAGCTACACAACAACACAACCACGAGCAAGCAATATTGAACCCATGGTATGCAAATACGATTATGTAACATTTAAACGAAAGTTTGAAAAGTTGAATAAAGCGAATGAGTAGTAGTAGTAGTAGTGAGTAAACGTATTCATAGTGCATTGAGAAATTGATGAATCCAACAAACATTAAACTTGACGGGTGGAGCCAAGTCGCATGGCATTTGACAATGAGTCTTTTATTAAAATCCACTTATTAGGGTTACGGTTTTAAAATATCCAGGAGGTAAAATTTATTCCATATAAGACAAGTTTACAAGAACCCCTCCTGATTCAACAAGCAATAAAATTATGCTTGAAATAGCACAGTACTTTGCACACATGCATGACAAACCATTTTTTTCTCATTGTTAATTTAACCAGGTAAACGATTCTTTGAATTGCAATGTGTTGAGTCGGTATAGGTTCATATTTTAACCTATTGTAATTGTAGTGTGACCACTAAGCTCAGAAGAATAAAAATAATGCCAAGAGGATGATGATCTGATGAAGTGTTGAGCGCATTTTTGAACAGACTACGATAACAAAATTTACTAGCTCGTAGCTACTACACCACTTCTATTGAAACCACTAGCTTTATACGTACAGTACGAAGTATGTACATGATTAAAATCAGAGTTACTCATCATGAGACGGTTAAGAGATCGCAGTATGGGGTTTGTGTATGAATACCGGTATCTAATCATCACATTCATTATCTTGTCATTGCTGTAGTAAAATTTAACCAACATACAATGTGTATAAGCTTATATGCTTTTATATAATTTGACACAACCAAAATCTCCTTATGAAATCACTTTTTGATCGTTTATTACAATGGACTATTAAAGTTCCACTGGATCATTGTTGATTTTTTGCTTTTCTGTTCATTGTACAGGATTTTGTTTCGTTGTATGTCTGCTTTTTAATGAAAGTACATAATATACTAGTACTAGCTACACTTGTTAGACTTGCTGTGTAACGTCCTGTTGGTTGATAAATACTATGTAGGTATCAGAATAATACCTACTATATTATTTCATCATCATTATTAAAAGTTATAATTTTACCGTTGTTTGATACACTGCACGCGCATAGCAAAAATTACATTTATAAAATTTAAGTACCTCGTTTACATTTATCTATCGCGAGCATCAAGTATGCTTGACAGCAATCAATGCCTTGTAGACTAGATAATGTAGATAACTGTTTTGTCTTCTGTACCTTTTGGAATGGCATTCCATCGCATTTCTTTTTACTTTCTTCAAGGAAAGTAAAAACGAAGCCGAAAATTTTGTCGCGTAAAATGAATCTACTGACATTTTGTTTCCTTTTCATGAAATATCTCCTGCTTCTATCCGCTTTTGCAATTCCAGATAAAAATTGGTAACGAGATAAAAACAAGAGAACTAAATAACGACACTTTCAAATTTATGAGACCAAATAAGTGGTAATGTATAGAGCTATGTAGCCGTTTCGTGCATGTCTGAAAAGGTAAACCTCAAAGCTGAAAGGATGCTGATGCAACGATTGTACATTCTGATGTTTCTAAAAACTAAAAAGGAAACGTGAGGACATCTTTGTTATATATTTATACACGTCCCCTGTGTCTTCTTTGCCGTTATTTTTACTTCCTCTTAAAGTAATATTAAAAATATATTTTAAAAAGAGAAACTATTACAAAATGCATGAATAGGACAACAATATTATCATTAGAAGGCATTGTTACTTTAAAACGTATAATAATGAAGATCATGCTAATAGGTATATAGAGAAACCCTGGGGTTTAATATTTACAATAATAATGCCTACCTTGAAATTCTAGTGTTTTAATACAATGTGTATTTGCCACTTGACGGTGATGACAATTGACAGTACCAAACTAATTTTGTCTTTTGTCTCTTTTTCACATTTGCTGTATTCATTACAAAAAATTGTCTTACGGCTAAATTTTTTTCCGTTGTGTTCTTAAAGATAAACTGACAAGCGGACTGATAAGTGGAAAACAATATTTTGTACTGTATACCTTGTCACTGTCGCTTGTATTTAGTAAAACGAAGAAAACGATAGCATCTCAGCTAGTGAGTCTCTTTACAGCTTTTTAAAAAAATGGGAAGATTTATGGTGAGATAATGGAAAAGGAAAAAGCAAAAGCTTAAAGATACATGAAACAGCATCTTCCCACAACACCCCAAACGATATTTATGAACTTTGCGTTTGTATCGACAGCAGGATATTTTTCCAGCAGTTTGGTACTGTTTTCCTTACTTCTGAATTTCCCATGAGGAGAAATTTCCCCTAAACGACTGTTAGCGTTTGGAGCCCGTTTTGTTTCTATTTTACTTTTTTTGAAGCGTTCTTCCGTTTGTACAGATGTGCCCATATACCTAATGTTGTCTAAAAAGATAAAAAAAGAGAGTAGATTTCATCTGCTGTCTCTATTTTCCACTATTTATTCCCACGCAGTCGCAATACGGCTTTGTGGACAGTTGCAAAGCTGATGCTGAAATAAACTGAGAAAGATTTGCTTTGCCAGATAAACGAAAACGTTTCTTTTTAAATAATACTTCTAAACACAAGGGATAGAATGTACTTTTTACTCGTAAATCATACACTACACAAGACGCGTCGCGTGTCGCTTGTATTTACCTTTTCCAAGCCATTACTCATTACT
>JAHZMT010001018.1:0-14725 GCA_027743785.1 Sinhomidia bicolor | reverse complement strand
GGTGGTTATATAAGTTAGTTTTAGGTTTTATTTTAATAACGAGCTTTTGCCAAAATGGGAGTTATGCTTGGGACAATGCAGAGTATGAAATGTATGATTTAGTTGAGGAGTTAAACAAGAATTTTTATGAAGTGCTTGGAGTGCCACAGGTAAGGAACTTATACAAACATGTAGAATTTTTCAGTATTAGTTATTTTTTTATTATTCTACTTGTATTCATTATCTTTTTTATGTTTTTAGGATGCGTCTTCCAAAGAAATCAAGTCAGCTTATAGAAAACTCTCCGTAAAATTGCACCCTGACAAAAACCCTGCTCCCGACGCTAGTGAAAAATTTCGTCAAGTAAGCTGTTCATTCAGTACTTTAAAATAAGTTTAATTGAATAGTGTTCTGATATCAATATGTTGTTTTTACTTGTCCGTACAGCTTGTCGGAGTTTATGAAGTTTTGAAAGATGAAAATCTTCGAAAGGCGTACAATGATGTACTTGTCAACGGACTTCCAAACTGGAGGCAGCCAATATTCTACTTTAGACGAGCTAGAAAACTTGCCATGTGGCAAGTGTCACTTATTCTTTTGGCAATTATTTCTATTGGACAATACCTGGCCGGATGGGCTTCTTATTTTGAACAGAGATTATCTTTGGTAATATTGTCGTAATAATAGTTTTATATCAGAAAACTGCATTTCAAGTTAAATTAAATATTTTGTGTCTTGTAATTCTTATTGAAACTCGCAATATTTACTATAAATTAGCGAGAAAACATGGAATCAAAGCTGCGACAAACACAGCGTAAGAGAAAGGCTCAGAAAGAAGGACAAACTGTTAGCGACATTGATGCGGAAATAGATCGTTATTTAAAAAAGCCGAGGTAATTTTTCTAATTTTTAATGTAACGAAAACTCGAACAGGAATCAAAATTGAGGTTTCTTCATTTTTTCGTAGCCTCTGGAATATTGCTCCTTTCCAAATATTACGTGGAATTAAATATTTGATATTTAATGCGCCGCGTGATATTCTTGATCACATGCAACGAGTGAAAGAGGAGAAAGAAGAGGAAGCAAGGGAGCAAGAGCGACAGCAGAAAATTTTGGAAGAACAGGAACGCATTGCACAGGAACCCAAAAAACCAAGAAAGCGTAAAACGTTTGTTGCTCCGGAAAAACAAGAGCAAAGCGAAGACGAAGAAGGAAACGAGGATGATCAAGAAGATGAGTTGGCTAAGTTGCCTGTTAAACCAAAATATGTCAGCGGTGGTCTCTGGACTGATGAAGATTTGGGAGAACTAGCAAAACTATGTAATAAATTTCCCGGAGGCACTCCTGATAGATGGGAGAAAATTTCAGATGCACTAAGAAGGCCCGTTCCGGAAGTTATTTTAATGGCCAAAAAGGTAAATAACGATAATGTCCGAATTATGTCTTCAATTTATTATTACTGCATAGTTGTGTTTTAACTTGGGTGTGTTGTGTTTCATATTTGTGTAGGTAATGGAAAGACTATCCAAAAAAGCAGAAGAGGAAGAGGAAGCAAAGCTGCCAGTCAAAGTCAAAGTGAAAACAAAAGGAGGAAAAGCTGATGCCATAGCCGCTGCTGGTGATATGGAAAGTGTAGTAAACTGGAGTGCAGAAGAGCAAAAATACTTGGAAAAAGCACTTTCTGTATATCCGAAAGGAGCTATGGAAAGATGGGATAAAATTGCAACAATGGTTCCAGGACGATCCAAAGTACGTACTACCACTTAATTTAATTGTACCTACATTTGATGCACGCAACATGACAAAAAAGAAAATGTTTCTATATAGTCATTTTGGAATTTTATAGGAAGAATGTATGGCAAGATTTAAATATGTTGCTGAGTTGATAAAAAAGAAGAAGGAAAAGTCTGAGGCTCCCACAGAAAACACTGACGACGTAGCTGATTTAAAAACCAATGAATCTGTTGTGGCGGAGAAGTCAGCAGCAGACAAAGTTGATAAGAGCTCGCCAATAACTCCGGATGATGAAAATTCTAGCTCGAAAGACTCTGTCGAAAGGAAAAACTCGTCCTCTTCAAACAAATCCAACTCTGATAGTGACTGGTGTCTACTGGAACAGTCAGCAGAACAGGGAAACTAATGTATACTTTTTATTTTAACGTTAACTATTATTCATTTATTTAATACAAAAATGACAAATTTCTTTTCCTAAACAAGTGACAAGCAATCTTCCTCATTGTCAGTATTTTATTTATGTGTGTATGTATGTATATACTGTACACGTTAATTTTTAAAACGTGGGTGGTGCTTTTTAGATCTTAAAGCCAGCGAATATTAAATGCATAGTTTATAGATGGTGATGAAAGCTACTATTGTAAATAATGAATGTTAAAAATGCAACACAAACATTGTGATAAAATGTCATTGCCAGTGAATTCATTGTAAAACCCATGGGTTTTTTCGGGTAAAATATGATAATATGTTTGCGTTAAAATCGGAATAAAAACTTATCTTTGCATTACAATTTTTGAATGTGCATTAAAATAACTAAAAAAGTTATTTCCTGAAAAAAATAATTAAAACACGTAATGCATTTGGAAAATTTCACGCAGAAATATTTACTTTCTTTTGTATTTTTATCAACGTCTTGGTCTGCTACAAAGATAGAAGAGAACAAAGTGATCTCAGAGATTTATATAAGATCATTTACAAAGTCTTAAGTCTTAAACACTAAAAAAGCAGTCGTTCGTCTCACCTCACCAACAAAAACAAAAACCCAAGATTTTTTTCTCTGATTTTTTTTGCTTTTCTCACAATCAATCATACGTTATTATCCTCTGCTATAATAATCAAGTATATATAACACAATTTATTATAATGTAGTTAACTTAAAAATTAAACGGTACGGGTTTCAATATGTATATTAAATAGTAGTTTAGTAGTAAAGATTAGGATACAATACAAGTCATAATAATATTTTTTGTTTTGCATGTACAAATGATTTCATTTTTTTCTGCTCATTGTAAATTGTACAGTATGGCCATCTTAGTACATAAAAGTTTACACAAGTAAAATATCATTTTTTTAGAAATGTTACATACGATGATGACAATATTACTATTACAAGAGAGAAGTTAATTACAATAATATAGTTGAGTTTTTGGCGATTTTTTTGTTGAGTACACTTACACCATATTGTAATTTAATACAGTATAGAACAAAGTACACAAATTCGTTGCTTTCAATTTGTATAATGCATTTTAAACAAGGGATTTTTACTAACATTATAATATTTTTACGGTTGTACAACTACACACGTCAGATTCGATATTTTAATGCTTTACAGTTTTCACAATTTTCATGTAATTTTTGACGAGGACAGGAAGAAGAAAAAAAAGAGTAATTCCAGTCCGGAAGATAAACTTAAAAATTATATTGGTTAAACGAATTTCATTTTCTTCATACAATATTACTTCGATCGAGACTCTTTTTCCAAAAGTTTTACATTTTTGATGACTGATTGATGAGGTAATATGGGTTCATTTAAAAATAATCGTTAAGAATAAGATACGCGCTTGCAAAAATTATTGTTTTCCAGTTGTAAGGATTACCATTGATTTAATTTACTAAACAAACGCGGAGAAATTCTTAGTTAAAAAATATTGTACATTTAATTCACTGGGTCCGGTCACTCGGGATGACAAGAAAAGCATAAAACAAGACATTACGTAGCAAAAAAAATTATTTTCTAGAGAGGGGCAAGAACAACAATAATGTGCATATTTTAAAAAGAAACCAAGACTTTTCTGTTTTTAAAAGAATTTTACAGTAGCGTGCGTTAGTAGTCAGAAATTTATTAATAATTATATGTATTATAATTAGCTACATAATAGTAATAATAAACTTTAAAGTACTAATTCAAAATTAACCTGATTTGATTAGCCAAATACTTAACAGGAATGGCCATTTTTTAAGTACGCATGTGTACGACAAAGCAATTTTTTAGTGAATTATTACTTTATTACCACATACTAAAAAAAGTTTGGTTATGTTAGAAAACTGTGAAATAGACCACATTTCTAGTTCCATGAGTCATTTGAAAAATATTACTTAAACAAGACGACATTAAGAAATCATCAGTTAAACGGGCATATAAAGAAAGTCGACAAAAAAAGTGATCATCAAAGAAGAAAGATTTTTTCGCTTTCTCTCTGTGATAAACGTAATGGATGAACACGGCAGTCTTGAATATGACTTCAAAATATAATTACTTAATTAAAGTAAAGTATTAACTAAAATTGTATTAAACCCATCATCAGTTACTTATACGCGTGCTTTAAAACTCATATAGCAGAACGGTTAAACGTGTGCACCTATCATGTATCATCATCATCATCCGCGTATGGTGGTGATCTCTACTAAATGCTTTTTTTGACATGCTGTCGTGTGAGAATTCAAAAATGTGTTTCTGTGTATTTACAAAATCTACAAGATCCAGCTCTAAGTTCATTACCGTAATTATTATAACCACACTGATAAAAACACATAATTTAAAACACATTACATAATATATTACATTACAACATCATCAGCAGTACAGCACAGGGTAAAAAAACTGAAAATAGTAAATTACTAGCTTACCATGTTATATAGTACATAACGTAAATCAACAAAAGTCAAAACTGAGCATAATAATAATGTATTATCAACAAGGAAAAACAAAAAAAAATCCTAAATTACGTATTTACCTGCGAAAATGTATTACTTGCAAATTCGAAATTAATTTTTATTTTTATTATACACACTGATTTTATACTATAAATTTACACGCGTTTTCCCGGAAAAAATACTCATTTCCATCAAACTTTAATACAATTGACAGAGTTGATATTATTACCTTGTATCAATTTCAAATTATCGTGTCAATATTCCTGAAGAAAGAGTTAAAATCGCTTCTATTTTCGACAGCAAATGAACGAAGAAATATAAATGTGATGTGGTTTCATTGTTTTAGAAAAAAAAGAACTGATTGAAAATGCATTATCCCCTCCGTGGAAATTTAGCTGCCTTTCCGTATTGTTGCAAACTTTCACCGTCTCAATTGCTGTTCGTGAAACCAAGAGAAAGAAAGGGTTACCGTACAAATGATGTACCAAATGTAATACAAACAAAGAAGATTCGGCACTTTAATTTCAATGGCGGACATTGTTTCATACGAAATCGAAATTTATTGTAAGCTGATGTCAATGAACTTAATCATAGTCATTGTTAACAAATGTTATAATTACTTACGCTTATTTTATTACAATATTTTAGAAAAAGAATTAAGGTGTAGACAATCATTCTTTCGCCGTTCATTTGCTGAAGTAAATAATTATAATAATATTAATTAAACGTTGCACATAATAGAGTATAAACTCAATGCTACACCGAGATCTATCTTGGCTTAAGTGTTTTAAATGGTTGTTTTGTTCGTGGAATATATATATATATATATACGTAACATACAGTAAGACAGTAAGAATTCATAACCACATTTTTTTGTAAAAACTTACAACTAGAAGTATTATTTATGTTGTAATAATAATAGTTATATTTATATAAAGAACAGTGTTAGTGCTTGTTCTTTTTGTCACAATCAGAAACGGTTATACAATAATAATTATGTAATAATATGTATGTACTTGAGTACAACGTTGAAGAAAAAAATAATCGAGTTTTCCACTTTACAACACCTGCCAAGATATCACTAACACTTAAACCTAATAAAAATGCAAGGTCAAAAAGGAATTATTTCGCCCTAAATGATGATTGTTAAGAATTAAAAGACGGGTTGGTCACGTGTGAGCTTAGAGGTTACCGTCTCTCCCTGCAATATTAAAGAAATAGTGTTAGTTATTTTATAAAACGCTTAATTGGCATTGAATTGTAAAATTTTAAAAGTGTACCTTAATGAACACTCAACTTACTTATAAAGCAAATAATCTCTAATAGCAGGAGGAATATTCAGTTCATTTATACGGTGAATTCTTTCCTTTCCAATACATTGGCGGATAACTCTTCTACACAAGAACATTAGAGGAAGTGGTTCGGCTGCATTTGAAAAAAAATATAGAACACATTATAATACATACATTCTAATTCTCTTATGACTAAAAGTCCAGTTATTGTAAATTTAAAACTTACGTTCGAGACCACCAATGTATTTCATTGTAATTTCACAATGACCCCATACTGCTGAGACTATCGGATACAACTTCTTTCCTTTCAGTCCTCTGAACGCTAATCCTAAATATTGACCATCAACGACAAATGCTAGGGTTCCTTCATCCATATCTAACACCACTGGAAGGTTACAGAGAAAATGGCACAAAAATATTACAATGTGTACATTGAACAGTACAAGAAAAATGTACCCGTAATTAATAAACTTACCTTGGAAGGTATCGGGCACAACAAAACTTTCATCGGGTTTCAATAGTGCAGGATAGCTCGTCCCTGATGTTGTGTTTTTGCTATCATGATAAAGTTTGTTACGTCCTAAATCCCAACCCCAGGATTGATCGTTACTACCTACTAGACTCTGTAAACAATTTGAAAACAAAACACAATTTACTTGTGTGAACTTGGCACTACGGCATGCACCAGTAGTATGTAGGTAATATTGAAAATTTACTGCAAATTTTAAGAAATGCAATTTTTAAATAAAAATTCAAAAATATCAATATTAACTGTACAAAAGAGCCTCTCATTGTTACTGACCTTGACAAAAATGTTGAGTGATCTATCTTCCGAATTCCATGCATTTTTAACTTGGACTTCTTTAGAAACTGGAGGCATATCTAGTAACATATCTAATCGAGCTGGTGGGGTAAGTTCTTCCGCCAATTCTCTAGGTCCTGGGGTGCGTGGGGTGGTCTCTCTTCCCACAGTCTTCCCACCACCAACTGTAACAAAAACATGTGGTAATGTTTAAATTGCACCATAAACGTACACAAACCAACCTCAATATTGTCACTATTCTAACCTGAAACTTTCTGACCCATGCTCATTCCACGATTTCTAGCACGAGTACGTAAAAACTTATGACCTCCACGAGTGTAATAAGGTAGAGATTGTCTAGATGTAATCAGTGGTGAGATGCTTATATTCACTGGCGTTGATACGGAAGGACAGGAAGTATGCTGAGGGTCACAAATACGAAGCGAAGAAGTGTTTGGATCACCGAGAGGTGGACCACTGGGAATTAGTGCGGATGCTCCTGAAGGAGATCCTTGCAAGCTATTTACGGGATTCGGATTGAGAAATGCAAATGGTATAGGATGACTTCCGTTTAAACCTCTTGTGTTTAAATGAGGCGGCAATGAAGGACACCCAGAGTTTCCACAATTACGGGCGGAACCTCCACTTAGCACCGCTCGACACTGCTGAGATCTGTAAGTAAAACAAAATAATCACTTTATTAATTAAAAAATCTAAAACTGTCACTTGAACATCTGATAATTGCAACTCTCGAAAATCATAATTAACCATTTAAATTAACAGAGGCAATCCAATTAACATCCCTTAAATTACCAATTTTCGCGAGTCTAGAGTCTATGTAATATTTATGTCTTAAATTTTCCAATGTTTATTGAACACAACACACTTTCTCCAACATTACACATAATAGGAACATTCTTTACTGACAGATAACGGTAAATGACTAGAGCATTTTTACAAAATAATCAAACACTTTCACAAGCACGCTTCAATTCCAAAAAAACTAGAAAAATGACAAATTTCTTCACGCAACATACCAGACAAATATACTGATGACTAACTAGATAAGAATAATATGTGCAGTAACCGCAAATGGAAGCAAGACGTGTATTTTGTTTTCCGTTTTATCAAGAAAAAGCATTTTCTTATTTCTCGTCTTTCTACAATAATAATGCTTGCTGCACATTGAAGAAAAGCAATTAAGACTAAGAGTGTCCTCCATTGCAAAAGTGCAAACAGAGAAAAAAGGACATACAACAACAACAACAACAACATTGTAAAATACAAGTCAGGTCATCAAATCAGAAGAAAAAGAGAGAAGCAGAACAGAAATAGTCTCCACATTTTTTTCATCGACAATACGACCTGCATAAACTTACTACTACTGCTGTTGTAATATAATTTGCATAAAAGCTGATGAAGCCGATGAAGGTATTGAATGTGTATGTTTCAGTCTTTGTCTCGTACTATCAACTGTACTTTGGCTTTATGCTAGGCATATGTGTACAAACACAAACAGGCAAAATTTTCAACTCACAATTTAAAAACCTTGCAGTTGCTTTGCACGTACCATGGAACAGAATGCAGCAAAAATATACATTGTTTTACTTTAAAAATAGAGGAAATTTATATGCATTTTGCTCAGTTTTTTTTGTATTTTTCAAGACAAATGACAAAAGTTGAGTTTATTTCATTATATAAAGAATAATAAATTATTTTTCATGTTTATTTTAAATAGGTAAATATCGAGCTTACTTATCGTAACATTAGTTAATGTTTTAATAATGAAGTTTTCAGAGAATAGTTGGCTGGATATAGACATGGTCAGTGACCAATTTTTCAGTAAATAAATAAGTATGTCTGTCTATCATGTCTAGAAAAATAGGAATTATTAATTGTCGAGTGACAATCATTTCCGGTAAATCCATTAGACATGGTGGTGGGAGCATCACCAGCAGAAAAAAGTTGCATCTAGAGGGACTTCATTCATTTTATGAGAACGGAAGCAATATTATAGGAATTGATTGATATATCCGCAGTAAATGATGTATTTGGTATAGAAGCTGTGTTTGAAGTTTCATCACCCTTAATTCCGCAAAACGCGAAATAATACATAGCAAATTACTGCAGCAAATAATTGCTGGATTCAAACCCTCATAGTCTGAATCTAAATGAATTTTCGGTTGCTTCATCTCCCAAAATAACGAAAGCGCACTATTTTGTGGAATGCAAGTTCAAAATATTTATCATTACGAAAGATCATCCTCATCATCATTATTACCAACAATAAAAAATATATATGATCATGGTCATGGGCAGTATTTCTCATGGCGTTTCAGTAATTTAATGCAGCAATAAACCTAGCTAATGTTGTTGTAAATAATGTGACCTTACAGATTTTTATTCGCATTTCACAGTCAGTAAATAAAAAATAGAGCATCACACAGACACAACAACATAAAATACTTATAACTTGGGGACAGATCATGTTCACTTACATTTTGGAAACCGAGAAGTGACAGACTTTTTGCATTCCACTTCTGCGTGCATGCTGTACTGCACAATATTATTTTTGTCTCTTTTTTAATTTGTCTTTGAGGTCAAAATAACCATTCAAAGCCACAAAAATAAAAACCTTTAAACTCATACCGTTTTGAGTTTGAAAGTTTGTATATGTGTATATATGTGCAGTAAGTACCTACGAATTGTGCACAATTTAATGATAAGGCACAGATTGATTTGTCCTTCTACATAGTTTTGTCGACTGAAAATCATCATCATCTGCTGTTTGTATGATTTTCATATGAGCAGTGCAATCAAAATGTTGCTGATCATGATCATGTATGGAATATTCCATCTTTGTCGCTGTAGCTGTTTACGGACGAAATCGTGATCTGACTAAGCTCTTTTACATGTAACTCCTTAATAACTTCCAAAAGAGAATTTATTATTGTAAAAAAATAAAATATATCATTTTTGCTATTTTATGAATTCAGACGTAAATTAATACACACAAAGAAAAACGATGACAAAAAAGGCACTTTGCACTTGACCATACACATCTTGATTTATCAACACATTCTAAAAAAAAGATTGCTCGTTGATGCACATTTTCTTATGAATAACAAAATGCTAATATATGCAAGTCTAAAATTAGCGTTCATTATTATCATAAACTCTTATAACTAAAAGTGTTGATTTTCAAACTTTGCAGCAAAATATTATTTTGGCTTATGAGTTTTTTTACTCACGAAAATCCACAACAGCTACTTTACACATCTACAACCAAACTTCCCTTTTAAAGAGCAAATTTGCTGTATATTTTTATACCAAACCAAAGTGTTAGTCGTTTCATATTTTTCATAATCACAAATTTGTATTTCAACACCACAACTGACAGCTTTGGTGGGCCTTTTTCAACTCTTTTTTTTGTTCGTCATCAGTCCAAAACTTTATATATTTTTACCAATTGGACGTCAAGCATATCACACTTCTTCTTTTTTTCAATACTTAATTTGCCTTCTCGTCAGTCATCATCATGCTCCCTTTTTCAGCTGCAAAACGTTGATCATCAATAATATCATTAGTAATAATAGTTAGTATATTATTTTTCATACGACAAAAAAATTTCCAACAAACAATATTGCCTTGCATGACTGTATTTGCTTTTTTCTCTCTCTTCACAAACAAACAATACGATTCAAATACAACCGACTACATAACTTATTCAATATTCACCTGTACTATATTCTGTTTTTTTCTTATGTGTAGTGTGATGTGATAACCAACTTGACACTGACTTGCCTGCCAAGCCACTCATTGTCAGACTCACATGCATTGCTTGCATGCATTAAAATAATCTATTATACTCAAGGTATTCTATAATATTAATATTGATACATCAAACACACACATATACACAACAAAACAACAATGATGATTATTCACTTTACACAGAGGTAATGCTATTGCTTTTTTGAGGATGCATTGCATTGTCATGCTTTTTATAGGATGCCAGCAGCCATATGTACATATTTCTACTTGAAACTATTACAATAATTATTACATGAGAGAAGCCTTAGTATTGTTTGTTGCATTGTTGCATTGCATGTGTCGGATGATGATGATGATAGTTTATAGTTTGGCGTGATGGTTGTGTTTCCCAAATAAGTTATGACCAAAGCATTTATCACTTGCACCATGAGAGCTTGACCTCCAAAAACGTATTAATGATTACTACTACTACTACATTAGTGCACACACATTTACAAAGAAAAAAAATACGAATAGTACGCAAGTTAGCAAGTAACAATCAAAATAGGCACATTCAATTCGTTCATGTAGGAAAACTTTATAAGGTATCACAGTGATGATGACGACGACGACGATGAGGAGATTCATGTCTACGCATAGTTATGCCATTATGCTTATTGTGCTGATGCTGCTGCTGCTGAAAGAAAGGAAAAGGATTTACCTAGACATGTTGATAAGATGAGATGATCATGTCTGACTGACTGACTGATTGTGATTATGCATTTGCCTATAATATTATTATTGTTGCGAGCGTGGTGTTGTGATCATGATGTGATAGTGAGATTTTTTTATATTCTTTTGCTTCTGAGGGACAAGGAAAAAAGAAGATGCAGTGTAATAATCAAAAGTAATAAAAAAGTGAATAGATAGTGATGCACATATATAACCACATATATCATCAGTGCCAGCAGCAGCAAAGCCAACAAACAGCAAGGTAGAAAAATATATAAAAGCATCTTTGCTTGTGACTCTTCATTGTTAATAAGCTACAAAGGTACTATACTACTTATTGTGTGCATGTGTCGCATGTACCTATCATTTTACAAACTGGTAGTGTACCAATAAAATAGGAAAAACTATGAAGAAGAAGAAGAAGGATGATGACGATATGATCATGTAATCATGATTCTGAGTATTTTTTTGCCAACCTGAAAAAAAGTCGTGTACTCAACAACATTCATACTATTAAATGAACGATGTATCCTGTAATTGTGTATAATGGTACTAGTGTATATATACAAGCGTTTTCTGTTTAAAGCTCAATGAGATTAAATATTACGCCTTGCAATTGTCAACAAAGCACCTTACATCTCTCCTTCTTCCTAATTTGTATGGTAATAGAGGCTATATTCCTTTTATATCAATTTATTGTAACGTGCAAGTTATAAAGCTATATGCCACTACCACCGCCATTTCTTGCCATTGCAACATTTTTAATAGGAATATTATTATTGTTCTTATGCATCACCACCAAACCTTTCTTTGAAGAACATTCTCTTAACTCTTGTTTTTCAATAGGTTTGTGGCATGTGTATGTTTGTAGATATTTATATGTATATGTACACAAATAGGCAGTAGTAGTAACAAGAATACATGCAAGTTCACCATTTTTTGTTGCATGCGTGGTTTTCAAGCAGAAAATGTTCAAGTCACGCTTAGGTACGTCAGCAATAATTTTTGCACCTTAATGATACAGTGTACAAACCAAAACGCGTTTTATACAAGTTTGAAATTTATTGATGCAAGATGCATATGTACAGACAGACTCCAGGAGAGTAACTACTTTAAACACGTGATCAAGAAGACGCTATAATTACAAGTTGAACCGAACTTTGCTACCGTTTCACGGTACGTTCACAGACATAGCAGCAAGCAATATAAAATGCTAATGAAAAATGTTCGCTGTGGCTGTGGCGTTTGCATAGTACTTTCATTTTGCTTATGTAAGCAAAAAGCCATTTCATTTTCCGGCACCGACCATATGTATAGGTACTCTTTAAATAGGTAAGCGAGTTGGCATATAAGATAAGCCCTTGTACTTTGCAAACATCACGTTCCTAGAATATTTATCAGCTACTAGATCACCCTTAAGTCCACATTTCCTGTACAGTTCAGTTGCACATTTTACCACTGGAATAGAAAAACTTGAGCACCACAAGTATACCTTTTCACAGACAGACCAACAGTCCACTCCACTTTCCGGTTTTTTTTCAGCAAGAAATAAAACTGCGATTAGGCAGCCACCAACAGCAGTTCATTCTCTAATCCAACTCATATCCGTTTTATCGAACAAATGGAAAATGTCATTTTACCACTGGAATAGAAAAACTTGAGCACCACAACTTACGGTCCACAAGTATACCTATTCAGAGACAGACCAACAGTCCACTCCACTTTCCGGTTTTTTTTCAGCAAGAAATAAAACTGCGATTAGGCAGCCACCAACAGCAGTTCATTCTCTAATCCAACTCATATCCGTTTTGTCGAACAAATGGAAAATGCTTAACTTGGTCTTTTATTCGAGAGAACCAGGCAGGACCAGCGAGCAGAGTGAACAGCATTACTGTTTAATATACCTGTATTGTAACTATATACTTGTACTTTAAGCGTGCCTTTGTTGCACGGTATTGACTCTACCCTTTTTGTAAGCCCAAGAGCAGCAGAAACCGGAAAACCAAAAAAGGAGGAAAGGGGCAAAAACCTGCCTTTTCCCAGAATGAAACCCTCTGTATGCAATTCGATTTAAACCGGAAAACCAAAAAAGGAAGAAAGGGGCAAAAACCTGCCTTTTCCCAGAATGAAACCCTCTGTATGCAATTCGATTATGACGATGCTGGCAATAAACCGTGATGATGACGATGACTAAGACTGTGAACTCAGCCTTTTCATTCCAGGAAGGAAATTACTAACAAAAGAGACCCTACTCATTCATTCACCTCTTGACCAGCACCTTTTTTATAAATGTTTTTTGCAGACTATTATTGTAGTAAGGATAATAATAATAATAATACAATTATAATGATCGCATTGATCGCAATCACCCGCAGCAGGAGAGGACCACAACGTAACCAAAATCATGATATTTCTTTTCATTATCCCCACTCGTATTATTTTCATATTAACCGGATAAATTGTATTCAGCATATATTTTCTCATGTAATAATAATACTATTATCTCCAAGATAGAATCAAATCTACTTTGGTATTCTCTCGAGCTCTATATAAGCTAAAAGGTATAATATAAATAATTTATTGCATGTATGTATATATATTTTTTTACCCCGTGGAACTATCCGAATCCGAAGAGTAAGCTGCACAAGGCATGTTGACAAAAAATAATATAACTTCCTTATCGATAATTACAATATTATTATAACGACGACTCCATTTCAGAGAACAAAACACAATGGAAAAAAACAAAAAGCGCGTGTAAAAAAGTAATGTAAAAAATAATATAACTTCCTTATCGATAATTACAATATTATTATAATGACGACTCCATTTCAGAGAACAAAACACAATGGAAAAAAACAAAAAGCGCGTGTAAAAAAGTAAGCTCTTTTTTCCTTTCTGGGCTCCTCCTCTTGTTCACTCACTCACGTTGAACACACGAGTAATAATAATGCATGTCCATCCGGATAAAGAAAAAAATACGCGTGTTATGCTCTTTTTTTATCAGTTCAAAAGTTCACTGGAATAATAATATTTGTTATTATCACCAAATAAAATAATACTTGAGTGTGGTGTTTACGTACAAAAGTCATTGCCAGCTACAAAATATTGTTTCATCAGTCAGCACAGCAGATATCACAGCTTGCGCACACACATTCATTTAAACAAAAATGATAATAAATATTCATCTAATATGCATGATGATGATATTCCACTGTCGATAAAGAAGAATCCATCAGACGCAATTACAATTTAATTCTCATTTTTTAAAAGCAACTATACATAAAGTATATATCACGTCGACGAAAAAGTGTAATACGATCCTTTCACAGCGAAATTCCTTCTCTTCTCCAATTTCAAGTTGGGATATTTTTTCATCACGGTTTTAAATTAAACACTGTATACGTACAACAGTATAATAGTATTGCCACCTCCGATATATTCCTTTTCAAATGAGAAATCAATACTAATCAATAAGACAGGTCATCAAACAAAAAAA
>JAHZMT010001017.1:0-15563 GCA_027743785.1 Sinhomidia bicolor | reverse complement strand
TTTTTTATCGTGTTCTTTTGAGGTGAAGAGTATATATGGAGTAGTAGCTGTGGTGCTGCTACAAAAGACGCTTCTCATGCAATAGCATCAACAAAGCCGGTTTCAAGTTTCGCTTTCTTCTCTCTCTTTTTTTTATCCCACCTGGGTATATGGGTTGGTAATTTGGCATGTATGCAACTCCATATGTCTACATTTTTTGCTTCTTGTTTACATTCTTGCCCTGCTCTTTTCCTTGTTTTCAAGATAAGACGAAGAAGAAAATGTTCAAGGGGAAAACCTGTCCATCTGTCCTCCATTTTTTTCGTGATCCTTTCTGTAATGTAATTAATGTACCTGTTGTCGTGGTTGTTGAAGTGAACCAGAACTCGGTCCTTGCTTGGTTGTCTATGCAAGAATATATAGTGGTAGTGAAACGAAGTGAAAACAGTGCGGTAGGACAATGCAAAAGACTATGCTAGATTTTTCTCGTGAATTAGATTGGAAGAGTATGGCAGGGAGTCTATCTCTGTGTAATGCAAAATGGAAAATTCCACGGGGATTTCATTCCACATAATAAAGTAAAATGCAATGGGGAATCTATTTACCTGTGTGCTCTTGTGCACTGCTTTATTATTACAATAGATTCACTTTTTTTATAAATGTCTGAAAAGTATATATATCGTTGCTTGTTTCATGGATTTTTCAAGTTTGGAAGTACCTTGTGTCATGATAAATTTAATTACTTTAATGCATTGTGGTATAGCCAGATCATTTGAGGATAATTATAGACATGCGGGCACACAAAGTGAAAAAGGGAGAAGCGATTTAGTATATGCATATTTGCAAAAAAATAATGATTATTTATTCTCAGTTTTTGGTACAATGAGTGAGCACTTAACTGATTGCAAGTCAATCACGAGAAAAGGGGATTAGTATACATCATCATGATTGCCCATTACGTTATGCTTTTTGCCTGAACATTTTATCATCATACATTATATTATGAAAATGCGTTGGAATAAAAACCGAGTATATGCATTTCCAAGATGTTGGTTACCTATAATAGTACTTATATTTTGTCAGCGGGATATTATTACATTCTTATTTTCTTACATAAAAACTTTTAAAATTAATTTAAAAAGCTTTTGCAATCAAAGCGTGCACCTTTTAGGCTGCTTTCCATATAACAAGGGTAAAAAAAGAAAGCAAGCCAGGTATAAGCAGGGCATATGCGTAGGCGCAGAACTGACAGACAACCTCTTTCTTGATCGCTACTACTACTTCCGTTAGGTATACGAACTAGGTATAAATGAGACCAAGAAAAGTTTTTAGCAAGTTTCTTACAGATAGAAAAGGAAAAAAAATGTTCAGTTCACCGAACACAAAGTACCTACGTCAGTAAAAGTGAGTTATGTATATGTTCACGTTAAAGGGACTGGATAATGTTTTGCACATCACATGAGCTTGGTGATACAATAGAATTACAAGTAAGAAGACAGCATTTTACATATATTTTATAAAAAGCTTTCTTTGTAAATGGAGTGAGATAGGTAGTAATAGTAATGTGTAATGTAAATGGTTATATATGAATAACACTTAAATCCATTCCAGAAAGGAAACAGAGAACAAACGGAATTTTATCGGGAAACATCTGCTTGAAAAAAAAACAAACAAACAAACGTTAACAAAGTAAGGTTTGTCTACATCGTTGCGTTCGGCGTTCTCTTCAAATCCACCCCGCCTTCTCGTCTTGAAACGATGATGCATTTTGCTGTTTTTGCAAATAAACTCGTCCAAATTATACTACACACGTTGAATGCCGTAATGTAATGTCAGTCGTCATCAGCTTGTACAACTTTCAAGTAAACAAAATAGTTTTCAAATGATGTAATCTTATTGAACACGGCTTACTGAACGAGTTTTTTGTTAGTTTTTGCTGCTGTTACTGCTGCAGAGAAAAGAAAAAAGAGTGCTTTTACTTTTTTTCTCTCTACAAATTGCAATAAAAACAAATTTCACTGCGCCTAACCCATATATAAATGCTTTAGGGAAGGCTGTAATGCTTACATGTACCTACGATTTCCATAATACTGTATTAAATGCTATCTGTTTTTGCAGCAGCAGCAGGATGAATGGGATGAACAACGCGTAGGCGAAAAAAAAGACACAGGGAAGATTGGAAAAGAGCAACTTTTCAGCTGCAATATTTTTTAAACTTTGGCATTTTCAGGATCCACTAGAAAAGATCAAAGATCATCAAGTACCATATTAGATTGAAGAGACGTTGATGGTTGCCTACAAGCAAGGTATCAGGTTTAATAACTGTGCCACATTTTTTTTCCAGGAAATAAAACTTTTAAAACCATTGGGTAATCTCATATGTACCTACATGTACATATATCTATGCTTTTTATTTCCCTGCTTGAAAAACAGGAAGCTATTTTATTCTTTGAATTTGATTCATTTTCTATGTATTCAGCAGCAAGAAACGTGTAGCACAGTAGCAAGACAAAACATGTAGAAAAAAATCAATTAATTAAAAGACAATAAATCATCATTATCATCTGAAATAGCAGCACTAATGCAAGACTGTTTTATTCAATTGTATCTTGTCTTGCATTTTGCTACGTTACCTGTAAAGTCACGCTTAGAAAATTTCTTCTCTGTCGATTTTCTTTTGTAAACACACACCTTCTTCTTTGTTTTTCCTCTTTTGTATGACTTGTCTTTTGACTTGCGGTAATTGCTCTCCTCAGGTGGTACCACAAAACTCTAAACTTTTCGTTGTTTACCTACTTTTTTCTCGAATTTTTGTACAGCACATCTGCTAATTAAAATTATGCAATTCCTCTCATCATCACCCCCATTAATTGTAGCTCAGGTGGTACCACAAAACTCTAAACTTTTCGTTGTTTACCTACTTTTTTCTCGAATTTTTGTACAGCACATCTGCTAATTAAAATTATGCAATTCCTCTCATCATCACCCCCATTGTAGCATCGTCTCCGTCAGCAAACACAAAAATTAATTTTCTTTTATTTTTTTTTTGCAAAAACGTTTTCACATGAAAAACCCCAAGAGTAGGTTAGACCCAGTCAGTGAACGTTTTTTTTGCATGGGAAATGTTTTAAAAAATGCGAATGTGATGATGCTACGATGGGAAAAATGCAACGACGGTTGGTAAGTGATGCAGCAGCAGCGGCAAATGATAAGCATCTCACGCTGAGATTTTCTCATAATGTTAGTAGTTGACACAAAGGTGTGAGGTGTGATGTGTTGCACTATAAATGTAAATAAGGTTAACCCTTTACACAACCTATTGTATAATCTTTTTTTTGAAAACAGATGTACGAGGTGATTAAATGTGCGAGGAAACGAAGCATGAATCACGACGACCCATGACGGTGGTGATGATGATGATAATGATGATGATGGTGACCACACACGACACGCGTATGCACAAAATATTACCGTGTTGATTTAATGTTTTCAAATTTTGAAAGAGATTCTGTGAGCATTTTTTTTGTTGTTTTTGAACTAATTTTATGCTAGTTTGCTTAGCAATTCATACAAGAGCATTTATTATTATTGTTGTTAAGTTATTATGCAGGTTTTTGTTGTGGCCACTGAAACGTGCAATAAATCTGTGTGCTCGCAGTAGTGGAGAGACTTGAAAAAAAGTACAGCAAGTAATTTGCAGCTTTTAGTTTCTGCTATGCGTAGGTAGGTAGATGGTTAAGGTAAGTGTGAGAAGTAATAACGTGGTAGGACAGCAGCAGTAAATTATTCGACGTGTCGGCCACCCGTAACGCCAACGCAGTCACTGTTGATTGTAAACACGGAAGCCAGAGAAAAAAGACAAAAATGCAAAGACATTATATTTCAGGTGCAAATTTTACTGTTTTTCCTTTTACCATGTAGCACCATCAGGTAGCTCTGGCTACTTAAATGTTATCGTATAAAATTGCAATAGCACCTTTTGATACCAGTCGGTAAAGTTGCTGAAACGTAAAGTTCTTCTCCAGTTATTGGAGCAACGTTATGTTTAATGTGGCGCGGTTGAGAATTAAAATTATTAATTATTGTATTCCATAGGTATGGTGTATAAACACTGCATATTATATGCAGTGGTGATTGTTGGTGTCAGCACTAGTGTTTTTTGCATTTTCTCAGATTCGTCAATTCCTTCAAAACATTTTCTGCTGGTTTAAGCAAGTTTTTTAACGAGCTTATTCAATTTCCTTATTGCTTTTCACAAGCTTGTTTGGAGATTTCGGTACAAATTACTTTAGATTTTTTCCGAAAATTTGAACGTGATGTTTGTTTTTAGCATCATCGCCTACTTAAAAATAAATATATTCTTGCAATCTGTATCATCATTCAAATAAATGCGCTGTGTAGGGAATAATTTGCAACTGTGTATTTACAAGTTGTTGTTCATATAGTTGCAATATTGCATTATGTAATCGCCAAGTTTCATTGAGTCAACAATAAACAAGTAGGCATGTGGAGGTGCTGATTGTTATAAATGTTGACGATTTCTCAACAAGTATTGACAATGAAGATGAAATTGAATGACACGCACTTTTCTCACACACTTTGGACTTTTTTTCACTGTAAATCGCTTTTCCAATTTATTATTATATCATCATCAAAACTAAATTGAGCTTCTTTCATACAAACTGTAACAAAGGTTGGAATTTTATCATCGTGTTTTCAAAAAGAGTAAAAACCAAGTCAAACAACAAGGGAAAAAGCAGAGCAATAACCCTTTTCAGCTTGAGTACATCTCTCTCTTCTCTCAACTACGCATCATCATTTTTTTTATCCTCCTCCTTCTCCTCCCCCACAAAATTCAATTCATTTTTGATTGACAGAACGCACCAGCTACTTTAAGCACAGCAGGAGAGAGACACAGAAAATTGCAAATTCCACTCCACATTCAACTATCCCATTGATATTATGATGACGCCAAGTTGTGCAACAATGACATAGTCAACAATGCGTAACGCACAGTGGTAGTAATGCGTTGTCGTTGTCAAAATCAGAAAGAAAAAGTTTGCACGCATTATATTCCTGTTTAACTTTTCACGCAACTGCAAGCAAAGTACCTACCCTGTGCAGTGCGCAATAACAATTATCATCATTGTCAAAAATGACATTTGTAAATATCAAGCGCAAACAATGTAATATAAAACTGAATCAGGGTTTAAGTCGCAAACCTGGTCATCAGGATAAATTAGAACCCAATAGTATTGTGACATAATTCTGCTTCCATTTTAAATGCTGGGTTTCAGGGAAAAACGTCACAGAATAAATAAAGATATTTACATATCTGCTTGACGTTTGCTCCGGCCGAATCCTATCAAAAAAATAAAATGCCAACTTAAGGAGCAGCAGATAGGTAGACAGTGTAGATAAACACGTATTGGCAGAACATTGTAATATCATGTCGCTTGTACTATTTTAAGTTGCTGAAGTATTTTGTATGTTGTACTTGTAGCCAATGGTCATGAGGTTTTTTTATGGTTCATCAGTTTTTTGGCACTTTGTCAGTCAGGCTGTTATTTAGATACGTGCAATAAGATGAACTATTATTAAATGCTTGAAGATTTTTTCTGTGATTTTATTACTTTTTAATAATAATTTCGACCCTATCATTGAGCAAATCTTTGTAATATAATTTGGATGGTAAAACAATTACCCTTTTGTGCTACTACTTGTATAATGTAATCGTCAAAAAGTCAAGTCCACCGCATTTATTTATTTATTATTATTATTATGCATTGAAATCTCTGTCTCTAAAAGCAACACAGGCAACGTTGACATGACAAACATATAAATACCATAACAACCATTTAATAAGGTATCTACAATGCATTCATTCATGCATGTAAAATGAGTAAAATGACAAGAAGGCCAACAACTACTAGTAAAGCAAATCAAAAGCTGCCATTACGAACAAGCTTTGTTGCTAAATTTTTGTTTCTTGTCAAAAAGGATGCTAATAGGTAGTAGTAGTAGTAGTAATAGTAGTACTAGAAAGATTAAAGAATCAGAAATGTAATATTATATAGTTGTAATAATAGCATGGACATTCATTCAATACCTAAATAGCCCATAATATTAATTACAATTAGTGGACAGGCAGCAGGGATGCAGATTGAGTTGTGTTGTATGTGTGTGCACCTATTTTTAATTTTTGATTTGCCTGACCTGAGAGTGGTGATTATATCATCAAAAATACATGAACGAGTCAATAATAATTGTACGCGAATATACTAATAATTATACGATTTTCTGCATTGAAACAAGCCATTAATTAATTTTTTCTCAGAGTTTTTCACAATGTTTGTGAATTTTGCGTGGAAGAGTCAGCAAAAGAATAAAGAATGACAGACAGGACAGGAAAATTATTTTGCCCAAGATTTTTAAAAAGTATAGTAACCCTGACTACCTTATTAACATGCACTTTGTGTCCACTGAAAATATTATTACTATTACGCAAGTTTAGTAAACGTTGGACGTGAAAAAATACTACCAAAGAATACAGAGTGACATTGCCCCGCAACTGAGAATTTTACAGTGAATTTTGATTTACGATTAGCACAACTGCAACAAAAAAAATCGTATAATGCTTTCCTTGAATTTTCTGCAAACGGTAAACAAAACCTAGAAAGAGATCAACCCAATAATAGAGCTGTATATGTTCGTTAAGCTAATTGGAAACGTTTTTGGTAATTGCTATTGTCAGTCAAATTTTTAATGTTTCCAATGAACCACTTTTTGTGACTTCAAGGTTTCCATCTTCTTCCCATAAAAGTAGCTTTGGAGATTACAAAAGACTGCACTATTACTACACAGTTATTTTTGGGCATGGCCCGTTCTCCTCCTCTCTTCCTGCGTTGTTTTGCTGCTGCTGCTGCTGCATTCTCATGTCTGGTGACATTACAGTTACAAGTAATAATAAATAAATCTATATTAAATAACACATTTTTTTCCTTTGCAGCACACTTGATGATCATATTGATTTATTATGTTGCTTTTTGTCTACTTTTGCTTCTTTGCCAAAGGGCGAACTGTGTACATATTGCTAACTTTATTATGATCATCATCAACACTTCATCAACAGAGCGCAAGAGAAACCCATCCTATCATATAACTGCTCTGCTGTTGCTGCTGCAGCTTTTTGTTTTTTTGGGTACTTTTCGAGGGAGCAGCTAAAGAACAACTTAAGATAACTAAAGAAAGACTAAAAAAATGCTCTTGACAACGTGTACAGCTGAAGAGCTGATAAACGTTCCACAATAATGTAGATCAAATCGCCACACCGCCATCTAACATAATAATAGCAATAGCTACACCTCTATTTTATGCAGATTTCAGCCTTTGTTGAGCGCATTTTTTTTATTTATTACTTGCTATTATGCAAATCAACTGTGGCGATCTATAGTGCAATGCGATGTCATAATAATGCTGTGTGTGTACCAGTCACAAAGAAGAATAAAAATGGGAGGAAGGACACGGACGAACGGACGGGAAGGCAACGACGAGAAAAAAACAAAAAAAAACAACAACATCTTCTGGCACGGTCGCAGCAGCACTTGTAGAAAAGAAAGAAACATAATATATTGACATGATCGTCATATACTCGTCATCATTGAATAATTCTCCGATATAAATTAATTGGCTTTTAGTGTGTTCCCTTGTCATCCTGTATGATTTTCCTTGTCGTTCCATTTCTCAATTTCAATGTAAGTTTTTTGGCCACATTCACAATGTATAAATATATATAAATAGCCTGTTCTATGTAAAAATAAATTGTGCAGTATAAACCGGATACTTTTTTATGACTGGGCACATTTCAAGAAAGAAAGAAAGACGTGTATAACTATTTATTATGCATCTGTCAAAGTCAAACAAAAACTTGTATTCACATCTAGTCCATTATATTCTTGAATCTTGACCACTCCATTCCAGAATGCAATTTAATGGCATGGCAACATTGGCAACATTTGCAAAACTGCCAAAAAGCTTTGTGGGTACACAAGCTCCTGTGTAAACATTGTTGCTGCAGTATGTAGATTAAAAATCATGTGAGCATCACGCCCAAGCCACACCGAAGGAATAAGATTTGAACGTTTTGCATTTTCAATTCTGATGTATTCCTTAGCACTCTTCTAGTACCTGATTCTTCTACAAAAATATATACCTAGCTCATTTGTCACTCTACTTACTGGAATTGACTTGTCAAACGATGGCAATGTAAAACGATATGATCAGTGTATATTGCATTGTAGTCAGTTGTACTACCTACCTAGCTTACCTATACAACGTCTGTATTACATATTGATTGGAAATTGTAAAAGGAAATAACAAATGACTTTGCAGAAGAAATAATATTAGGATGAGAATAAAACAGGGATGACGATGCTGATGGTGATGACCTCGCCATTTTTGGTTTGTGCGTAATGCAGATAGCAATAGTAGCATCTGCATACCATACCTAGTCATATCAATAATTTGATCAGAAGAAGTGGAGGAGAGATTGAAACAAGTGAAATGAACAAGTGTTTTGCTGCCTATATTGCATTGATCTTTTATTGCCTGTTGGCACAATGTGCGTGTATCCTTCAACGGGATCATGGATATTTCCTTGGAATGACCTCTAGTATCGCCACCAACAATGGCAGCGTCAACTCCTACAGGGATGACGATGCTGATGGTGATGACCTCGCCATTTTTGGTTTGTGCGTAATGCAGATAGCAATAGTAGCATCTGCATACCTTACCTAGTCATATCTTTAATTTGATCAGAAGAAGTGGAGGAGAGATTGAAACAAGTGAAATGAACAAGTGTTTTGCTGCCTATAGCATTGATCTTTTATTGCCTGTTGGCACAATGTGCGTGTATCCTTCAACGGGATCATGGATATTTCCTTGGAATGACCTCTAGTATCGCCACCAACAATGGCAGCGTCAACTCCATGTGGCCTGTGGAGTAATAATGGAAGAAAGAGAGAGAGAGAGAGTGTGTGTGAGAGAAAAATAAAGTTAATTCAGGTTTGAAGAGAGAGGCGGTTCTAGTACACACCGCGTGAGTAAAAAGGGTAAAAAAAATTTGATGGAGATGAAGTTTTGTGTGTATATTGCATTATGCAATGCTCTGTTTCCTCTTTTTTGCCACCGCTGACTGCTTTGCTTAATGCAAGTGGTTCTTGTTCCGCTTCATTGACGACATCTCATCCAAATTGCAAAGTGGTTATCGCGAAAGGTCTGCTAGTCACGGCGGCACCAAAACCAAATATCCCCGCTTGGCTGGTGACTGAAGAAAAGACAATGAATATCCTTGAACCCACACACACAACTAAAATAATGCATATCTACATTCGTATATCAAGTTGACGATACGATAACGACCGTCTTGACTCGATCAATTTTTGAACCGATATTTACCATCACTGATACCAAGTAGGTAGGTATTATTTATCTGATGATGACGACGAGAGGACTACAAGAGGTGTCACGTACAGAAGGAAAAAAATAGACACCGTCATCATCGTCATCATGATCAACGTCACCAATATCACGGATCTGCCTGTGATACCTCTTGTCTCATGTCGTGTCATGATACCATACCACATACATACAGGCAAACTTTGAGATTCGATTAAGTGGTGGTGGAGGAGGATAAAAAAATGTAGGATTTTAACTTTTCTAACAAAAAAATCTCTACACATAAAATATATATGTGCTTTTGTCAGCTTTGTGCGTAGCAACGGCTTGACTTTATATGCAAAGTAGCTGCTGGTATTGTTGCGTTGCGACGCTCAATCAAGCAAGTGTATATATGCACACTAGGATGATAATAATGTGGACGAGGATCAATGTACAACAAAACGCTTTCACAATTCACTTTTAATAATAATAATTCTATCAAGTCACTGATCAGATGAGATTTATTTTTTTTCATATTACCTAAAAGTTTTTGCTGCTAATCTCGATGATATAATAATAAGCAAAAGTCTATTGTATTTGTGTTTTTTTGTCTATTTTGTGGCGGTGGTGGTGGTGATCAAGATGATTAGGCAAAAATATGCTTTTTATTTATTATGTTAATCTTTTTGCAATGTTTGAGTTTGGACACACAGTGCTACTACCATTACTGCAAAAGTAAAATTTGCTTCTTGTCATTTTAATGATACTTTATGCTATGGGTCTAACTAAATACATTGTTACCTATTATTATATTTGCACATTATGTGCCTAAATTTATGATATTATGCAGTTAAGCGGCACGACATTATTCGCTTTAGCTTGTCTGCTTATTATTATACAGTTCAGTGGATTACTCTATTTGCTGCTCAAATAAGTTTCGCTTTTTTTACCTAAGGAAGAGTATATACCTAGGTAAGCATAGGTACATGCAGGTATGTAGACTTGGTTGTATGATGGATTGAAAGAAATTGTAAAATGTGAAGAGATTTTGTAAGAGAATAATGCTAATGCTGTTACATAAAAGAGATGTGCAGAAAAGTGAGAGGATTTAGCTGAGCAGCAAAAGTGAGCTTGGTGTACATTGTACTACTGTACTGTGAGATTGCTGGACCGGAACAAGACGAAAAAAGCTTTAACGTATATATATATATATATGCGCTTGTCAACACATCATCATTCTGCCTTGCCATCACCACCGGAGCTTATCATCTGACTGACATAAAGAAGAATGTTCTTAAAAGCATTTAATTTTGCGAGAGTAGAAGCATAAAAAAAGGTAAGCCTTTTTTAAGTTTAACTAGATGCACAAAAAAATAAATGCTATATATATGCTCAAGTAGTCATGTTGCGCACTTGTCGTGTTACCTTGCGGCAAAACTGGAATAAAACCGTTCTATTATGGAAGATAATGGGCAATTCCAAACGCAAAAAAACTATAATACAACTTCTTTTTTGCGACAAAATCGCCGATAGCTAAATAGCTATTCTGTACAAAAGAAGTAAAGGTATCGTCACAAGAAAATAATACGTTTGATTACAAGTACCAATATTAAAAAGGTATGCTATATTATTTTGAGTTTCATGCTCAAGCATTGTATTCATATAATAATCATATCAGAACGCTGTTGAAGTGAAGGAGAAGAAAATATGAAAAAAAATGAAAAAGTTGCCCCACCCTGTTTCTGGACTCTGGACTTGTGTGTCCGGCCACTATTTCTTGACAGGTTATCTACATACCTATACATTCACGCAAGGTTATGCAATAAAATAATATTCAGCTGTTGAATAAAAGGAGATAAAAAAACACGTTCCGTTTTGCGTTCTAGTTTGTATCAATTTGGCATCTCGCATATACATCCACATAGAACCACTTCCAAAAAAAATTCCACTAGTGACCAGATGATATATTGCTTTAACTATACCACCATGCAGTTTAAGCAGAAGCAGCAAGTCTGCCCACTCACTCCAACAGTGCCAACCAAACCAGTAGTGGTGGTTTTTAATGGTTTAGTTTTCTAAAGATTTTTTTTTATTTCGCGATCATGTTCAGTAATTTTAACCCGCTGACTTTCTAGTTGCAGAATCTAACGCATTTGCTTCTCTTTTCTATACTTCCATTGCAACATGTTTTCTCTGCAAACATCTTTCATCTTTGACGAACAATCGAGATGGTTCCGTACAACTAGCAGGCAAAGAATAGTAACAAGAACAAGCTATACTATTTTTCTCTTTTTCTACTTGCCATTTTTGCATTTCATCTGTCCATTTCCTTCCATGCACCAGTTCCCTATAGCTCTTTTGTGTGTAGATCCTCTAAATCTCCTAGAAAATTCTCCAAGTTGAAACTAAAATAATCCTGTAAAACGAAAAGAGACGTGCTGTGAACAACAACTTATTCTCTTTGCTTGACGATTATGCTGTTCTGGTCCACTACCGCTGCTGTTGCCAGTTGCAATTTACCCTCCTTTCAATGATACCATTGCCCAATGCTCTAATATAAAAACAACGGCACCGCAAAATCATTTTATACACGCTCTTCTAGCTTGAAGGTAATTAAACGAAACTGTAAGCTTATATATGTACTTACACAGATCCGACTACGTGTATTTTAAAATCAAGAGAACCGTGGAACAATAAACAAGTGTTTCAAAAGAAAACAATAAAATGCCAGATTGGACACACTTTGTGTTGTTGCCATTTTTCTAAATTTCTAAATATGTACTTGGGGCACAACTTTTATATTAACAACAGGGGACGTTTGTCAAAGTTAAACTTTCGCTAAACAAGAAACTCGCTTTTTAGCTTTATTAAAGCACAAAAAGTCTGAATTTTTATCCGTATATGGCAAGTCGGTTTTAAACTGACGAACTGCAAGAGTAAGCAATTTTAAATTTAGACAATACCAACAGCAGCAGCAAAGGAAACATGAGCAATACCTATGGGTAAAATTGCAAGTGGCGAGCAGGCAGAAGGAGTGTGTGTGATGGCTAAAATGAGTTTCTCATTTCATACGCCCTTTCTCTTCATAACAGCCACAACCACCTTCATCGCCAAGACAAAAAGGTAGAGTGTAAATGTGTGACCTTGAAACAGAGATGATGATAAATTTATTTTTATATAAAACAAAAACGACGACGTAATACTGATCATTATTATAGCAAAATGTTGCTGATATAATAATGTAGTCGAAGTGTTGAGACTTTTAGAGAGCATCGGGTTGGATACGACAATACTATACAGGTTACTTACCACTCCACAAGAAAGTGGTGGTGGTCGACCAAGAAGAAAAAACTAATTTGTATGCAAATGGGTATATGCACTCTCTTTCAGACTTTTTCATCTGAAACAACAAGAATAAAGTAAGATGAGGTGATTTTGTCATTAAAAAAATTTGCAACTAAAAGAAGGGCACGCCACTCGATATGGTTTTTTGTATCACGAGCAACAGAAGCAGCAAGTAGCAGCAGCAGCAGCTCAACATTAGATTAATTTTTACGTACATTGGAAAGTGCAATGTTGATTACAAGGAACCATTCACCAAAATAAAGGTCGGAGAATTGAAAACATGGATTAGGAACGGCTCCCTCCTAACATTTTGTTATTTTGTACCTATTTTTAGATGCTATATTGCGTGTTTCTAAAAGTTGGTTGTTGAGTTGTTGTGGGTTTACGAATAGCGATGATGTGAAAATGGATAGAATCATGATAGAATGATAACAGGGAGTCGCTGTGGTCTTTTTTTCTCCTGGATGCAATTTTAGGAAAGAAAAACCGCATCATCATCAACAGCTTGATTACTTTGCTATGTACAGAATATTTCAACGAATTGCTGCCATAATAACGCGCGTATGCAAGTATACTTTGCAAATTACGCGTTATAATGATTGGTTTCCATTCATTGGACGTCAAATAAAAATCAAAGTTGTGTGTGTACGATCACTACTGGATAGAATTTGAACCGATCAATAATAATTTACTGATATGCAATATATCTATAGCCTTACCTAGCTACCGTCCTCGTAATATACCCGTAGTCTAATTACACTTAATTGGAACAGAAAGTACTTTGTAAATTAATCCATGTTTTATGGGAAAAAACAAACAACATAATTTTACACCTTGATTTTTTGTACATTTAAAAGAAAAACGTAAGTATGCTAAGGTGAGAAACTAGATAATATTTTATTGAGAAAAAAGTGAAAGGACTTGGCAAAAAAAGCTTTGTTATGCGGCTGATTGCCGATAATGAGGAAAAATTTATGGTACAACGACATAGGGAATATACATACATATAGCGAGATGCATAAGATTAATAGAGTGTAAATTATAATAACGTGCTTGCATGCCACATCCATTGCGTGCTTTCAGCTTAAAAAATGTAAATAAATAAGGTAATCATGTCATGTCTCAAGTTTACATTTTTCCTCTTAAAACGAGAAAAAAATAATACTTGATTGTACAAATCAATCCGAAAAATTAAGTCAAGTTCACTCATTTTAATATGCATTTTCTATATCGTGCGTCTGGCAAAAATAGCAAAATAAGAATGTACATATTTGCCTGGGGCAATGTAAAATTTGAACATTGGATCATGTACATACTATTCTGACCATTATTATTATACTGGAATTTGTTACTTTTGTACAAGGCTTGGTTTGCGTACCAATAATAATAATACCAACCAGTCAGCCAGGTTGGATATTAGAAAAGTCACTATCGGCTCCTCTCCTCACCCAGAGAGACCCATGTGCCAGCAGCACCAATCCTTTATTGTTGTTTGAGTAGGTATTTTTGACAAGAACAAGACGAATGGCTCAACTACAACGGAGCAGCAACAACTTGCGGAGAAGAAGAAATTGAACAAGACTGTTTGTGTGTGACTAGATTCACTGATCGTTATTCTCTCTCAAGTCTGCTGCTGCTGCGGCATTTGCCATTACTTCACTTTACGCCTTTTCACTTACATGTTTCGTCCATAAGTTGGTGTATGTGTGATGCTGTCAATACGGACTTTTAAAAAAATGGATAAAAATATTACGCCAGTACTTACACGTACAAATGGACAAGGTGAAAATGTGTATAAAAGTTGACAGGCATAAAACAAGTTTACAATTTACGATGATGATACGAAACGAAATATGGACAAGTTGTTGCAGCACTGCATCCAATCTTTCTTCTTCTGCAGCCCATCATTCATCCTGCTTGTATTATTCCATAAGCTAAAAAGAATCCAGTCCTTTTACTTCTTCTTCTTCTTCTCTTAACTTCTTCGCTTCTCTCAACCACAAGAAAAACGCATATTTCACAGGTGAGCTATACGATGAATGAAGGCTGGCGATGGAAATGGCGTTGTAAAATAGGATTTGCATGGTGCAGGCAATAACATTAAGTAGGCATGCAGAAGAGCAAGATGGATTGCCTTTTTATTGCGTCTGTCCGTCTTTATGCATTCATTTGAAAAATTGCTACTTGTATACCACCAGGTTGTTTCCAACGATTGCGTACTTGACTTCTCTGATGAATTATTTATATATTCAACGCAATTGAGTTGAGTTTGAAGGATGACACTGTACTACGTAACAACGCACTTTTTACTTCTATCTTTCAGTGTGTTCAAACAAATTTTGGAGAAATTCGGGATTTTTTATTTCATCAACAGCAATTTACACAGTATACTGGCTAGGTATTTAAAAAAATCATTTTACTGTTCCCTCAAATTCACGTATCACGTGATTCAGTAGTGATCTGCTATACTTTTTTTCTTGATTTGGAATTCAATAATATGCCAACTTGTCAAAGTTATTTTCAATATTCTTTTCGAAACACAACAAATTTTTAAAGAATGCGGGAATTGAATTTTCTTTACTCGATCAAAATATTTTTTGAATCCAATATTCGATGCTTCAAGCAAAAAAAGTTATGCGCTTACCCAGTTTTTTATTACATTATCATGTAGTCATAGTCAGTCCATACTGCACAACCACTTCTTTCCATGTATACATCCTACAACAATCATCATTATAATAACGCTTCGTACTACGGCGCATTTGAACAGGATCCATCTGTCCATAATATCTATATCTATC
>JAHZMT010001016.1:0-16194 GCA_027743785.1 Sinhomidia bicolor | reverse complement strand
GGGGGTTAATCGCAGGATACCCTTATTTACTAATGTATCCTGTATCCTCCAATCCAATTTTCAAAAGCACACAATATATACGTTTGTATCACAGAAAACCCATATTTTAATTTTGTATTACTGCCGCAACACAATTTTTTCTTTATTGTGACATTTACAAGTCACATGTTGAAACACAAGGGATTATAACATTGAGTTAAATACAAATCTTTGATGACGCAAACTGTTTGATCTCAGAATATATGACGAGTTAAAAGTTGAAATTTGATTTTTCATGCTGTAAGTAGCACGATCTTCAAATTTTGGAAGGAAATTTTTTTTGTCGTTGAGGAGTAATAGTAAATTAAAAATGAGCTACTCTTCCTTTCAAAGTCAGTTATTCAGACTGGACATGGGCGTAGTAGCGCAGAGTAGGGGCACTGGCTTTGACTATCAAAACTCGTATACACGTGTATGCGAGGGCATGTTTTTGTTGAAAAGGTATTTCAATTACAAACTACTTGTGCGTTAATTAAATCTGTCACCATGCATCTCTTAAAAACATGCATCACGGTGGTTTGAGGGGGCATAATTTATCATATAAAATGCTCTTTTAACAACATAAAGATAAAAATCTAATTTTTCTCATTGTAACTGAGTATTTTAATTCGCGTTTCGGGTAAAATAAAAGGTTCTCATTTGTCATTAAAATAGGAAATGGCGATCGAAGGGACCCAAAAATTTGAAACCTTAGAGTTTTTAACAGGTAAAATTTAACAGGTAACCTGTTAAAATTGAAAATTAAAATATTCATAATGGTCAAATTGGAAATATAAATCACAAATTATTTTGCTAGATATTTTTCATGAAGACAGTTGCTTTAATGCAAAGATTATCCCCCTGTGGGTATTGGAACGCCTGCGCCTTTGAGAGAACGGTAGGCAGCCGGTGCGCTGTGCTCTACCACAACAACCTTAGAAATATGGAGAGTATACTACCTCCCTTAATAAATAAGTTTGTCTAAACTTTGTGCTTTCGTAACGCAAAACCATTTTATTAAGTAATTATGCCAATTTATTTTCCTTTTTGGAATTAAGATGTTTTGACGGTCTACTGCTCAATATTTAATTTGCACAAGCAATTTCAATTAAAGTGGGCATCGGGATAGGTAAGACACTTACTCAAACTTTACACCAAATCCCGGTTCAAATGGCCTAGCAACAAAAAGTGAAAAATGGTGTTTTTTGTCTAAGTTCATGTTAACTACTAACGGAAAATGCCCTAAGTATAATCTATAATTTGTAATAAAACAACTGCAAACCAACGTTTGCCACTTTGCTGTGCATACATTTGCATAACGATTATCTTTAAATGGTCAGTAGACCTGCAAAAATCCATTCATCAATTTATTATTATTTTCATAGTTCTTTGATTTGACTCTGGTGTCGGCTACCTGATACGCTCACCCTAGAAAACTTATGTTAAGTATATTTTTATTAAGCAAAGTTACGTTAAATTTTAATAAGCAAAAATTTTGCCCTGCTCCATCTCAGTGCCTTTTTAAATCCTTTTTGAGCATTGTCTCAAAAATGTTTGAACAAAGTGGTGCTCACCGTGGCTTACAGAGCCTCTGTCGCTACGGCTGCTACTCTGCCTTACTACCCTTTCAATGGGATGCTACTCAAAAACAACTTTTACCAGGCAACACGACAAAATTATTTTTATTTCGCGTTCACAGAGATGTAACGCTAGTATATCTAGTGTACATGTGGTTTCGTTTGATTCAAGTTTATCTGCAAGGAGAATTCTCCCTACTGTCCGGACTATGGGGCGTGTCCAGTGTCTCCACCTCGGCTGCGTTTCTTACTATGAGCACCTACAGAAATGAAGTAATGTACGTGGCAAACCGACTACTTAGCGGCGAAATTCTGGGAAGAAAAGAAGCGTTTACAGGTAACAAAGCTTTCCACCTGATTTTCAAAAACAAATGTATCTTAGAGGGGCAACGGAAGATTTATTGACGTTGAACTTTTAGCAGATTTGGAAAAAAACCAGATGGAACTCACCAGAATACGGGAAAAGATAAAGCTTGTGGAAACGCAGGACTTGAAAACGATGTGTGGACACATGTACTTTAACCTGCTGCTCCTCTACACAAATCCGGAAGTACACAGTTTTATTGTTTATCAGAATCCTTGTGCGATAAATTTTGTCAGCTCGTTGGTGTTGTCATGCAAGTCTGTGATGGATCGGTCGGTGAGCATTTGGGTGCAAATGCCCTTTCTCGTGTTTGAAGCGTACACAACAACAAAATGGCAGATTGTTTGTTCCTTCATGTGGGCTTGCATATTTTTTGGCTTGACGAAAATTGGAACAGAATTGAAACTAATGACTAGTGTCAGGTAAAATAAAATTTAATTTTCTTAAAATATCACTCCAATTTATTTGCATTATCTAAACAAAAAATAATTTATAGAATGGAGGAACGCGAGACAACTGACAAGTATTGGAGTTACCTTTTGCTGCAACTGCGTAAATGTCAGCTGGCAGTAAAATTTATTAACACGGCGTTTCGAATATATTTGTCATCATTGCCAGCGGTGACGGTACTTGTCGTTGGTATGCTTCTTTATGGAACCGTGCGATTGTGGAGAATCGATCCACAGTCAAACGTGATGTTTCCTTTGTGCGCCATTCGCTGTGGATTCGAAGCTCTTACTCCACTGGCAATGGCAGGAGTCCTGCATGATTTGAGTAAGGCAACGTTGCAAAAATGGAAACGTCTCGTGGGCTTTCTTTCTGGTGGGATGTACTCTCATAAACGAAAAATGCTCTTGGCTATGCAAAAGAGTAGTTGTGGGTTGCGGTGCAGTTCTGGACCATTTTTTACTTTTAAAAGTACCATTGTTTTGCTGACCATAGACAACTGTATACAAATTACAGTAAACTTGTTGGTTTCCTTTCCGGCTAATGCTTAGTGGTTGATTTTGAGCAGTGATTCCATTTAAAAATACACTACCACCAACCAACCTTTATTTAGTATGCATTTTGCTCAGTTAGATTTCTTTCCATTAGAAATTCAGACATACGATATTAAGCATAGTTCACGTAAGGTTGAACATGCAAACAATTTTTCAGGTCATTTAAAATATTTTTCAATTTAAGAACTCTCAATAACGTATAATATTTTTTAGTGTTAAGTTGTTTAACAGTACGATGCTTTAGGTGAAGTTTACCCTTTGGTTTAATAAGAAATATATGTATGAGTTCCGGAAATTGGTGTATTTAGTGGAAAATACGAGTATAATTTATGCACGCATGATGGTATTGAGTAAAAAATGACTATTGTCTATGGTCTATCCATGGCCTATTAAAAAGCTTCGTAAAATAATAACTTCAAATTCTAGTTTTAAGGTACTTTGTTTAGCTTTATTCAGTGGCAGAAATATTTAACTGTTAATAAATTAGTACGTAAAAACACAAATTATCTTACCCAAGATGAGGCAACGCACGTTAAAACAGTTGACTCGGCAACGTGATTGAAGTAGTGAAGCAGAACATTAAATTTTTTTTAAATACAACTTTTTATTGTTAAACAACATACTTGTGCTAGCCGCCAAACTTGAACAAATGATAGAGGAAATGTCCTTTTTATTGGTATTCTAAAACTGACAGTCCTTACAAAGAAATCGAAGGTACTTAAAGGAAACAATATGCCCAGCAGGGGTAAGCTAAATTGTACTTGTAGTAGGTATGTATGTGACAAGCCAGGTTAAAAAAATTTATAATTACCACATTCGCTCTTTTGCTGCATTTACATTTACTGCGGAGCAAATAATTACTTGTTTACTTTGATTTCACTTTAATTACACGTTAGATAGAAACTAGAAAAACAAACGCTAATGTAATGTATTCTAAAGGAAAAATGTGACGTTATATGTGGGATATTTTCTATAGGAAGTTACTTTATTTTCAAAGCAGAGTTTATTGAGTTTATTGACGTTTCGGTTTCAAGCAGTAAACCATCATCAGAATAGAGAAAAATTGAGAAATTATGAACAACAAGAAAACAGGAATGATAGTAGTAAAAATTATTACACTTTTTAAAAAGATTTTATATGATTCAATGAGTCTTATTTATCTTATTAGCATTAATTTTTGTTAATTTTGGGGCAACGTGAAACTTTCATTTTTGTTCTCCTTCTTCTTATCGATTAAACCGGATGATAACCATAAGCAAAAGCTAAAATCATATTTCCTCTTTTTCAACTACTCATAATGGTAACTCTATCCATTTTAGAGGAGAGCTAAAAGGGTTTAAAAAATTATTTTGTATTTTGCTTAATAGCTATGCTCATTTCCTTCCCATGCAGATTTTTAATGGGAAGAAAAGACGAGCAGTGAACAAAAGCAGCAAACAGCAACAAACGACGCAACAAAACGTTGTTGATTTTTATATTTTCTTCCTTCCGATTCCTTTTCTTCAAATATACAACCACCAAAACCATGTACCTACATACATACATTCATTCTACTATACCCTCTTCTGTGTTATCTAATAGGCTTCAATAATTTTAAAACACAACTCGACTTTGCAGTGCACATACTACAATGCACACGACATGCAAAGAAATAAGTAAGTATTATGTGCTCCACTACAATAAAAACAAAAAGGATTTATTAGGAATAAGGAAATCCTCAAAAAGGAAAAAATATATATATAAATAATCATCATAATAATAATATCGGCAAGCTTCTCAAACTTCAATAGAAGGAATACAAATGCGACTCTGCGAGTTTTCCACTGAATAATACATCATTATTCTGCATAAAATATTATCATCAATCCTCCTCTTTTATTTTATTTTTTTACTCTTGCTCGGCACACTGTAAACCTTGCATGTGTAGCTTTAACGTGATTGCTGCTGCTGTTACTGCTGCTATTACTCCTCTGCTTACAATAATACTTTGTTCAGTTTGTAGATTAGATATTTAAAAGTGAAGGTGGTGGTGGCGGTGGCGGACAGCAAGCTCAGTCCTTTTCAACAAGCTTACATACATATATGAGAACGTAAATCAGGCTTTAAAATTACTACCTAAGACATATTATGTATACCTCCCATACAAATGTACTTACTTACCTGATGAATTGAATGCACTCTCGCACACGGAAGAAGATGAGTCTCGCTCAACTCAATGGGAAAAACTGCTCACTCGTGGTATAGGTACACTGTTATTATTACATTCTTTATAGTTATCTTAATCATAGATATGATGCTCATATAACTATCTGATAATAAAAAACAAGTATACCTATATAACCTGCAGCGATGGTTGTATGTATGCCTATTAGATAATTATTATTACACTTTTATTTGTCAAATTAAATTCTCCCTAATCGCCTTCATTTTTTTGAAAAAAAAATTGTTATTAGAAAACTTAAAAGTAACACGAGACACGCACAACAACATGATATCCGCAAAAAAAATTGCTTGAAAAGTGCAGTCGTACATACACATGCATAGAATGTTCCGCTGCCCCACACACATCAATCACGACAGGATGATCCTGCTAAAAGATAGAGCCGTAATCTTGTATATGATTTTTGTACAAAAAAATATGCAATAGTAAATACGCATCCACTTACTATTACGGGGTGATGCTAGAAAATGGGAAGTGTTTATAAGAAAGAACAAATTTTTTAAAAATAAATGGTTATAGTTTTATGCCAATGACAATGCAAAAATATGATCAAAAATAGGATACTTTTTTCAAACAAACATTGTTTTTTTTTTCATTTGTCATTATATTTTTCCTTCAATATAATATCATCATCTTTTCCATTTCATACAACATCATAATTTTATATAATATTTATATCAGCAGCATACAAATATTGAAATCAAAATCATTAAACACTGCGCTATATTTACTGACAGTATGTATGTATGTATCTAGGTATATGTACTCTATAGTATACACAAAGATATTTTAACCGCTATACATAATGAACTATAGTTAGCACTATAAAGTAATTTAAAAGGTATATACAATAATAATAATAATAATGATAATAATGGGTGGTGCATATATAATATACATACAATCGCTGCTACTTACTACTACTATTCAATAATAATACGTACGTACCATGAGAAAAATTTCTTACAATAATTAGTTTAGTTCTAGTGTAGTAGGTAAAATAATAATAATTAATTAAGTATTGTATGTACAGAAATTAAAGGGTCTAGACACACATTTTCTGCAACGTACTGCCTATTAGTTAATAATTTTAATTCAAGCCTATCAATACAGTAATTTTTGAAACAATGGTTGTGGAGTGTGGAATTATTAAACACCTGTAATTTTGATGATGGTGATGATGATCACTCCTTTTGTCCTAAAAATTACTAGCATATTATTATATGTATATAGGTATTTAATCAAACTCTTTACTAGTTTCATTGTTTTTTTGTAGCTTATTCTCTTTACCATTCTTTTTTAAAAAACATAATATCCTTAATTGATTTTTTTCTAGTTTTTTTTTCAAACAATTAAATACCTATTACTAGAAAGGTAAAAATAAAAAAAGAATAAGTACATCATGCACACACAGTCTCTGTTTTGTATGCTCACAACAATTAATTATGCATTTTATGTACATTTTACATTTACACAGATAGTTTTGTAGTAGACGAGCAAATTCTTTTCATCTAAATCTTCCGGACAACTTTATAATAACAATAATAAAAACTAATATCACTGAGAATACATTCCTTTTACCTTTTTTCTAGTTTTCTACACTGCGAAATCTCATCTTTCTCATTCATTCTACCTGTCTTTCCTATCCTTAGTAGTAGTATTTAGTAATGATAATAATAATAGTATGTATTTAATGCTCACTTTTTTGGTTTCCTTTTTTTCTCCCGGGAAAATCCTACCTTTTTCTTTTTAGCATTTCATTGAATAATCGATAACGTACAAGTTAGTTTTTTAAGGTACGACTTTTTATCATAATCAATAATCAATAGAAACCATCATTGGTGACGATGTCCTATATTATAATATTTAATAATTTTTATGTACGGTGCTGTTGTAAATGTAGAGTCTACTAGAGGAGAGCAGCAGCAAGCAAGAGCAAATAAACTTGTTTGTTAAATTGAAATAAAAAATAATAAGCGAGATGATGTCTGCGTCTAGACAAGGTAGTGACGATGAATATGATGATGATAAGTGATGCTGCTGCTGCTCCTGCTACTGCTGTGTTTATCCAACTCTTAACAGCTATATTTATCGTTTTAAACTTGAACTTGTACTTATAATAATTTATTCCTTTTTTTAGTAAATGTATACATATGATAATGATGAGGATGATGATATGATGATGATAAATGTAGAGCTTATCAATAGAGTTTGTGCCAAGTCGAAATGTGTGTAGGTATTTTATCGTGCTTTATCATCGTCGATTAAGTACCTAATACTACCCAAGTGTTTTTTTTGTTAAAGTTGAAATTATTCCTAAATATTTATTCAGACGAGAAAAAAAAACAAAAAAATATATGTATGTATGTATGTGTTTAATTTAAAATAATGATAAAATTCTGGAACGTTTCCTAAAAAGTTGAAAGTTACATGAACGACAAAAAAATGATAATAATATTGATGATAAAATACTTAAGCTAAAAAGGAAGGAATGTTTATAGTGATATATTATAATAATAATATGTATATATAATTGTATTAAGTACAGCAGACAAAAACAAACAAACAAGCAAAATATATTTGTAGTATTTACCTATAAAAAATTTAGTTGGAAAATATTTATCTTACACGAGAAAATAATTAATTAGCTTGTATGCAAAAAAAATAAAATTATTAACAAAAAATATTACTACTAGTGCGACTCCGAATACATCTATATATATATTTTGCCTATCGTATAAATACTTACAGGGAATGCACACAGGTATGCACTTACTTGCACACTATATTTTATAAGCCCACTGTAAACAGTGCACACATTTTTAAAAAAAAAGGCCAAGAAAAGAAATTCTGAAAAAATTGTGATAATGTCTGTGAAAACGTTATATATGCAGAACCAGTCTGTGATGGATGAAATGGAATGGAAAAAAATGGAGTGTAAATATATAGAGAGTATACAGTAGTGTAAAGTTAGTAAAAAGTAAAATAATAATATTATTCTTAATAAGAAAAAGAAGAAAATACATGCAAGGTATTTATATATACTATCATTTTTTTGAATAATGTGTATATTATATATTGTATAGTTTAATAATGTAGAGTTCTATCACAAAATATATATAGAATAGGTATAGTTTTGTAAAAGTTTTACAAGAAGTTTATTATTACGAATTATACAGTCATATAATATGTAGGTCTACAGTCCGGAATTTTTACTCTGATGTGCGTAATGCACACTGCCTCTACTACTTCTTCTTCTTGTTAAGCTACTCGTTATTAATATTATTATTAATAATTTTGAAAAAACTTCCGTGTGCACAAGTAAAAAGAGAGCGATGGAAAGAAAAAGAAAAGGGAAAAAATTAAGCAGAATAATATGCAATTAAAGTTGATCCAGGTGATTTTTTTCTCTCAAAAAATATTATTACATGTTATGCTATGTTAATACACGTGTCCATTCACAGTTTAGTTGCTATACTGCTGCTTGCTGCTACAACTGGAGCTGAAGCTGTTTCAGTGCATTTGCTATACTACTCTACTACCACCGTTACATTACAACTGTAATTTCCTTCTATCAACGCTGCTCATCTTTTCAAGATGATATAACTTTTGCTCAACCTAGTCATTTCTGCTGATCCACTATCCAGGCTTGTCTTGTACGCTTAAGTGGATGCGTGAGTAAATTATTAAATTAACGAGAGGAGATCATCATCGTTTACTTTGCTTGTGCTACCTACCACAACAACAACGTGCAACTATAAAAATTTTCTTTTTTTAAACGTTTTTCCTCACTTTTTGGCTGGCAAAAATCTCTACACAGAAAGGTTGCTGTTGTTGTTGTTAGGCATGGCAAGCTGCCACACGGAGGGCCATGCATGGAAGATTCTCTATTCTGTGCCAATGCTTATTTTTTTTCTCTCTGGACCTACATGAACAATTCTCCTGTTATCCAGCTTATCTTAATTGATATTCATGTTTCTTGTACTTTTACAGGCAAATGGAACAACAACAGTTATGATGGCGATTTATAGTGCAGCAACAGACAGAGATAGTCGTCGTCATAGCAGCTAGCAAACGTACAACTGCTCAATAACATGTAATAATAATAATAATAAGATTAGAGCGAGATTTTAAAGAAAATCCTCTGGTCACCTTAATAACAACCATTGTAGTAATGCGTGAAGAAAGAGAAAAAAGGTGTGCAGCATTCTATCTATCATTATTATCATAATATTTTGACTAAATATTTTTTGTGTCTAGAAGATAAGCTATTTTGACATTGGCTACAATGAAACGTGTTGTGTAAAGGACTACAATAACTTTATATATAAACTTCTCTATCATTTCTCTCGCTACTTTTATACATTTCGCATAATGGAATCATCCTCTATTCACTACAATATGTCGTACTATAATAATGACTATTTGGAGATTTTAATGATAAATTGATTCCTTAGAAAACTACGCAAATATCTAAAGTACTTTAATTAGTTCCTTGTACCTATCCACCTATAATAATAATTTGTATGGAAGGGTTTTACGTGACGACAACAATGCATTTTCCAGCATTTTACTTTTTAATTAAACTTATACTATTTTCTCTTGCTATATGCTTACGAATGAGAGAGAGAGAGAGAGAGTTTACACATTTTACTATATACACTTTTCTGCTTATCATCATCAAAATGATAAGCACATACCTACCTATATACCTTACCTATTATAATAATACCTACATGTCTATCAATAAAATTTGGTGAGTTTACTTATTTTACTATATACACTTTTCTGCTTATCATCATCAAAATGATAAGCACATACCTACCTATATACCTTACCTATTATAATAATACCTACATGTCTATCAATAAAATTTGGTGTCTGCGTTTCATTTTTTTTCCTCCCAAAAAAAAATTATGACATGACCATGATGAATAGTAATATTTTTACGTATTATGGCAAATCATTATCATTCCACAAAAAAACAACTGATTTTTTTCTCTTTTTTTTCGTCTACCAAAAAAGGGATATTATTATGAGATACATTATTTCTTGTTGTACATTATCGAGCAAATATAGTAGTAATATTTTTAATGGATTCTTATTTTTTTTCTTCTCTTCACTTGTTCTCTTTATTATTTGACGTGTGTTTACTATGTGATATTTCCCAACAACCATGATAATAATAAGAATAATAATAATATATAATAATAATAATATTTTATGAATGAATGATATATATAGATATATATATATATAATATAATAGTTGGGGTGGAAGAAGAAGCCAGTATAAGAATTATAATAATAAAAAGAGAAAAAAATATATATACGGTTTTTTATTCTTCGGTGGTGGTGGTCGCGATATAACGAAGGGGTTGAAAAAGGAATGACATGATGAAGCAAGACGACGATCGTGATGAGGATGTGAGCAGCGAGACACGAGAAGATGCCCGGACTTTTGTAGGTATTTCTTTTTCTCACAGGATCCAGGGGAATTTGGGAGTCGGCCGCTGCTACTGCTGGAGTTTTGCTTGGCTGTACAAAAAAGAGTCATTTATCTCTAGCTATCTATATATACACACGGGTGGGAAGCATTCTCCTCCTCTCCTTCTCCTGTTGATCGTCACTGTCGTCGTTGTCGGACCGACTTTTTATTTATTAAAAAAAAAAATTTTTTTGCTGGTTTACTGCAAACTGTAAAGAGATCAAAAAAGAGACAGACAAAAAAGATTATTAATTTAATGTGTTTTCTTTTTTAAACAATGAAAAGGCAGTAATAAAGATAAGCGCTAAGTATTTTAATGTTATATTTCCGTGTATGTTTGTCACTTGTCTATCATGACATAAGTACCAGCAGCAGCAGCAACATAGCAGTAGCGCGCACTAATTTTAGTACTAGTTTTATACCTACCACAACGAGGGAAAAGATAGGAAAGGATTTTTTTCAAGTGGATTGTATTGGATTCATCTTTTATCTAAATTAGATGTCCATTCATCATTTAATTTTTTTAAAAAAAAGCACTTTGTCTGCTTATCATCAACATCACGGTCATCCTGTTGATGACCATTGGTTCATGGTGACAGTGTCAAGAACGTTCATTCGACTTTGCCAGTATGTATTTCAGCAGGTGAGAGGCATGCATGCCACAAAATCCCTGACTTTGACTGAACAAAAATTTTAATTAAGTATTGTGATGATTAGAGTATCAAATGTCGGTAGGTAGGTAAACAATAAAAACGATAAGACTCAATCTATATATAAAAATGATGATTTTAAATGAGAAAAAAAGTCCCGTGTTTTTAATGAGGATTCTGGCTAATAAAGCTTTGCTATAATTTGCAAAAATAAAAAAAATGTTTACACAATACTGACTGTGTAGAGAGCGACGTTATCAAGAATAAACTGGAATCAAACATTATCGGCAAATTTTCAAAGTTTTTTTTTGTTGTAAATGAGGAAAGATGAGTTATAATGATGATGATGATGATAATAATAATACACCAAGGAGCATGGGCTTTGCATGACATGACATTTGATATTTCAAAGGAAAAAAGTAGAAGGGGAAAAAAGAAAATGAGAAAAGAAAATGTAAAAATGTACAACAACTTGTTTTATTTACTACTCTTGTATTTGTTTGTCACATGGCTTAACATGCTTTTTTCACTTCTCCTCCAGTAGTTTTCCAGAGAAGGATGAAAAAAGGAAATGATCTAAATGCTTGGTGTGTTTACAAAAGTTGTATTTCTCCATCGTCTCAATTACTAAATCATATATTGTGACTGCGACTACTACCAGTTGCTTTTCTCTTCAACAACTTCTTGTTATTATAAAGAACGGTAGTTGAAAAAAAGTTGAAAACTCTCTGAATTACTAGCGCTTCAACTCCTTATTATGGAAATTGAATTTTCTTCGAGAAGAAAGGGGAAAGTCTAATTAGCAAAGTCAACAAAATGACATGGTAGTTAGTTGAAGCAATGAAGCATGACTAACAATAAGACGGTTTGTTTTTTATCATTAACTATTCAGGTACATGTATATATATGTATATGTTTGTATGTACGTTTTGCTTCCTCCACCTCCGCAAAAAATATAAATTTCGTAATTTCTTTTGTATTTTTTTGTCTTTTGAGAGGAAAAAAGAAAATAAAAGCGGAAGCAAGTTTAGAGAGAGAGAAAGAAAAAAAAATAAGAGCTTAAACTTACTGGATGCCGTTTTGAACATGATGCGACGACGACGAGCTGGAGCTGGCCGGCCCGTGGTGGTGGTGGTGATGATGATGCCCATTGTGGTGGTGTCCATTTGCTCCCCCGTGAGCGTGCATAGGTTTTCCGTTGAAAGTTAAACTTCCGTTTTTCACAATGAGACCATTCGACTCACCCCCTCCACCGGGCAGTGTTGCAGGGGTGAGATGATGATGAAGATTGTACGCGTTTGGACTATAGCCTTGAGAACCACCGCCGCCTCCACCACCTCCACCCGTGCTGCTACTTGAGCTTGTGCTGCTGGGGGAGGTGACGCTGCTCAGCGAGTTGGAGGAGTAAGGGCCGTAGCCCCCTGTGGGATCGCCCGATGATGTGACCGCGTTAGCGTTAAAGTCTAGTCTGTGATGATCATGAGGCTCCTCCTTGACGTGTGAGTCATTCTGCGGACTTCCATTGGAGCCTCCGTTATTTGAACTGTTATTCGTATTGCTGTTGTTGTTATTTTGTGGACCTCCACCGTTCCCGTTAAAGCTGCTCCCTTGATGCACTGGCTGGGGCATGTAAGCCAAGGGATTTCTTGGGAAGGGATGTCCATTCTGACTTGCGGGGTGACTTCGGACCGCTGCCAGCTGAGAGTACTCCACCGGACCTTTTGAGCCACCACCTCCACCAATTGCGTTTAGCTTATCATGGATAAGCTCAGGAAAGAGACCCTCACCAACCTCAAAGTTGGGGTCTTCTATCAGACTCTGGAGATCAAGCGACAACTCTGCATTTTCCAGGTCTGCTGGGTCGATCTCACCCCCGCCGCTAAGAAAAGAGCGCACCTTGGCACTAAGTGCCGCTCTTTTTAAATTCTCTAACCCGTTGTCGTACATTTGAGGAGATGTTGCCATTTAGGGCATGTCACTCAAAATATTATTTAAAGCAATTCAAAAAAATTCTTACAAGTCTACTGTCTCAACTTGCCCCGTCTCAAAAGTTGCATCCGTCAAAGTGCCCTTTTCAATTTTCTCACATCAAAATTTGCAAAGTCTAGCTTTATAAAATAATTTTATTATTTTACACACTTTTATCAACTTCCGTATAAAAAATTGTGTCTTATGCACACAGCGTTACTCTCATTTACTTTTCCTTTCCTTTTGTCGTTCACACACCCACAACAGCAACAATGGTGATTCTACTATTGTTGATCTAGGCTCTGTATAAATAACATGCACATTAGACAACACGCACTGCAAAAGTAAAGCGCAGCAGCAGCCGTAATATTAAAAAAACAATAGCGCTGTGCTGCTTGCCAGAGCACCACTTGTGAATCTTGTTTTGAATGAGGAGAGGATAGACGACGACAAGTATATGGGTCACCCACTCGACGATGATGACGACGCTGCAGCGTTAGATAATAATAATATTATTGCTGTTACTACAACACTAACGTATGTGATGTAACGCTCAACATGCGTAGAAAAAAAAGATGAATAAAAGTAAGTGCAGTAGACTGACTGACTGACTGGTTGATGATGAACGAGAGGGAAACCTGTTTCCTCGTGTGTGCTCTCTGTACTGTTGTTGCGATGATGATTGACGCTGCCTGCAGCAAGCTCGTTTTTAGGTTGCTCTCTGCAATTTTTGCCGGATTGTCAAAATAGTANTACTGTTGTTGCGATGATGATTGACGCTGCCTGCAGCAAGCTCGTTTTTAGGTTGCTCTCTGCAATTTTTGCCGGATTGTCAAAATAGTAAACAGGCAGGCAATAATATAATCAAGTTGAAGAAGACAACGAAGACGAAGAATTGAAAAAAAATAATGTCATAAAATATTTGTGTTTTGAAGAGGAGGAGGCTGCGTGTGCTGCACTAGTAACATTCAATTTCTGTCCTACTTTTCGCTTTCCTTTTTTATTCGAATGTTAAGTCATATTTTATACTTTGAAATGTAGTTAGTCACAGTTGAAGCTTATATATTCATATAAAAGAAATTGTATTCACAATCCGATTCACCACCGCCACAAAACACAAAAATGTGCACTTTTTTTGCCTGCCGATTTAAAGCCGAAGAAATTGGACAAGACAGACAATCACTTCCGTGTTCTTTAAAAAAATGTTTTTGTCTCACTTTTCCCTTTTCAAGCGATGATGATGAACATGTCAAGAAAAAGTAGCACGTGTGGTGGTTTGCAAAAGTAGCAAGGAAAATGGAACACTGTTTATTAAAATTGTCACAAATATTATTGTTTCTTCTCCAGCGCCTTGCGCTATTTTCTTTTCTTTTTTCAAAAAAATCTCATACAACTTGCTCAACTAGTTCACTTTTATCTTTCTCCGCTCACACTTGTTCCTCACTTTAGTAGTGGGTGCTGACAAAGTCATTCTGCAAAATTCTAGAGTAATAATAAACAATCAAAAGCAAATTAGTATTTATTATTATTTTTTCTCAACTGAATAAACTCCATTTAAAACTACTACAATGCAATGCGGAACTATATTTTTCTTTTGTGAACTTACCAGCGGAAAGGGTGATGATGATTCCTCATCGGAGGTTTGAGCACGACTGTCCCAACACTCGTGTCCCTTTCAATATTATCCCACTATTATTCAACCTGTCCTTTTTTACTATTTATTATTATTATTATTATCCCCAGCACCACCAAGTTTCAAACGCAAGGGGTTGCTTCTGTCTGTGTATTTATGTAGCTCTAGCAAACTATTTTGCCCGTCACTGCGCTCAACTTGTTTTCTTTACAAGCTCTACAGCAAGACTGTTGCATTCAGCGAAGCATCATAGCAAACCAACCACCACCACAACTCTCGTCTATTGCCTCACGTTCCTCGACTTGTGTTGTGCTGCTTACTCTACTGCTGCTGCCGTGAGAAAAATAACTCGCAACTTAGCTTCCATCCATCCATCCATCCAAATAGTTAAAACAATTTTGCTCATTTGATTTGACATAACGTAATACGAATAGGAACATAATACTACCTACCTATTTGTATAGTTAGTTTTAAATGGTTATCCCTACAAAAATAATGTTTTTTTTCATAATGATAATGCGAGTAACGAGTACTGATGCTGCTTGCTGCAGCAGGTAATACAATCGCTGCTTATATCACGGCTCTCTACATGTTTTATATGTGTCGTCGTTGGAAATGAAAGTTGTTTGATAATACGTAAGTCACCACCACCACCGTTACTATATAGCGTCTGCTGTTGTTGCTTGCTACTCTATATATTAATTCAGATGGATGTAGAGATATTGTAAATGAGCGTGGATGATGAGCCATGCAGAATGTTATTTAGATTTGCAGCACACTGCAAACGTACTGCTATGGGAAAATACGCGAGTAATGACACAGAAAATTTAATATTGATGATGATGAGTGTGCCTATTATCATATCCGTGTATATTTTTCCTACTTATCGCCAGAGCACATGATTTTGCTACTGCTACTTTAACTAACTCTTTGCCCAGTCTCCTCTTCTGCAGCTACGGTCGCTACATCTACCATTCGCGGAGGGGAATACTTTTACGAATGATTAAAAAGTAAGTATTTGCAACAATGAGTGAACAAAGTAAGGTGGTTGATATGATAAATAAATAAATGTATGTATTTTTTAAATAATATTTTTGCTTACCTTTTTGTGCCATGTAAATAGTATATTATGCTTTACAAAAATTGTAAGTTCAAAGGGGGGCGCGTGTGTGTATGTCGATATTTATAAATGTATACAAACTTTTTGTGTTATTTTAATTCTTTTAATGATGAAAGTGGTTTTGTTCTTTGTGATTTAACTAAGTCAATGCTAAT
>JAHZMT010001015.1:0-25916 GCA_027743785.1 Sinhomidia bicolor | reverse complement strand
ATCTGTGTAGCAATTAATAGCAATAATAACCTATTACCCGTGCGAGATAATATTCAATGCTGGTGATTTTGACAGGAATGAAGTGGAGTAGATATTTATAATTGAAATTTTAATTGCTCAATAATTATTAGAATTGAAACTGTATTTTTTGAGGTTTTTAGTTGGATTTTAGCAGATGCAATTTGGGCGATTAGAAAATGAACAGAGATGTAATTTAGAACTGAATTATATTATTGTCAGGAAAAAAATTATTATTAACGCCTGAAGGCTATAATATAACAGTAGTACTTACTGATGCTGCTAACAGTGTGTAGTAAATGGGCAGGTTGAAGTGTGAAAACATTGAATACAAAATATAACCATTTTCTGTTCTTTGATGCATGTTAAAATATTCTTTTTTGGCTAACAAATTGTCTAGATGATTGTCAGTTTTTCAGTATTTCAGTTTTGTTTCCTGTGTAAAGTTTAGTATTTTTTTCAGGCTGTTTATGAGTGCAGTTTTGCGTAAACGGCGAATAAAAACAAAAAGTGGCAAAACGGGAAAGTGAAAAACGTCAATTAATTTAGCAGCTTTCGCTCCAGCTATTTTTTAAAAAGTATTCTTTTTTTGAAATATTAAGCTGTGAATAGTTTTATTCAAAAATTAATAAAATGTACAAAAAAATAAACTAAACTTGTTTTTTTAAAAAAAGAAGCTGACTGCAACTCGACACCTTTTTCCATTTTTATTTCTCTCTCCCTCTCTATTTCCCTGGTCCTGGTTATTTCACGCTTTCTTTTTAAACACCAATAAGTTTCACTCGGATTAGCTTCATTATGAAAATAAACGAAAGATGAAACAGGATTCCGGTTTTTTGGAAATAAAAATAAAATGAATTGCCGACTCCTTTCAAAAAATGCAGCACAGCAGGAGAAATAGCAAAAGTGAAGAGGGCCAAGTAGTTTTGATGTGTTTGGCTTTGAGCTTTGCCAGTTTACCTTTGCTTGTGTGTATGCATGTATGTATGCCCACCTAGCAATCTTTTTTGGGGCAACTGAAGAATACTTAAAAAGCGACCAAGAGTCTCTCTTTTCTTCCTGTGAACAAGTTTTTCCTGTTGGCTTTGATCATTCATTGCTGTTGATTTCACTCTGCTTGAGGCTGGAGATGTTTTTGGTGGCACGTGTGTGCATGTGCATGTTTGTACTTGTGCAGCCGTAAACAGAGATCAAAGTTGTTTGACAGAGAGAATAGGAACAACTACTTAATTTTTCCCTGGATAATTTTTAAATCTCACTTGAGAGACGTGAAGAAGAGAAGAAAAAAAATATTATATACATACAAGCCAATATATAATATTTGTAGTGTTGAATCAGTAGCAGTATTTTTAATTAACACGTTTTGTCCTCTTCTCAAACATAAATACTACCACAGCAAGCATCACAGCAGCAGCTGCTGCCGGCGCACATGCCAGTACACCACACTGCCCATCTCACTCACACATAATCAGTCAATAAAACAATTTTACTTTTCAGTGTTGCATTTTTAAAACGTTTTTTTTTTAAAAAAAACAACTATGAACATACATACCTATCCATACATGCCAGCAGTTATATTAAATTTGCTGCTGCTGCTGCTGCTTTGATTTTGAACCGGTTTTAGTCCACCCAGTCAGGGTTGAAATACAACCGGTTTTCAAAATTTTCGGGGTGGACCTAAAAGCCTGCCTGGCTACCTAATCCAAAACACATTTTGATAATAATATCCAATCTCCATTAAGAGTCAGGAAACTAGTTTGACTAGCAGCACGGATTAATCAATACACGAAAAAATGCTATCCTTTCAACTAACATGGATGTCTGTTGCATTTGAATTTTTTTCTTTTAGAAAAATGGTCATTCTTTTTGCTCACTCTACTTGCTCAGTGTGAAAAGTCAAAAGTGGACAAGAAAGAAAAATGCAGCAAAAGGTTTTGCTACTCTTTATTTTTATTTAGCCTGCTCCGCCAGGTACTGATATTGATATCACTCAAAGGTAAATCGATACCAAAGCAAACCACCGTGTGATGATGACGACGACGATGATGATGATGCCTGTCTGGTCAAACAATGATCATCTGCCTGCCCACTGGTCAGCAGACAGTCGAGTCGCAGAGCCAACAACTTTATACAATAATCGAGCTGTCACTCGCATTGTCAGCGTGTCAGGCTGTTGGGCTGCCTGCATTGTTGTTACAAAGAAAAACAAAGTTTTCATACTGGCCGCACCATACAATAATATTTAAACTGGAGCAGTAGTAGTATCATCATCGCTGCACAAAGAAGCACAAACCCATTGTTTACTCTTGCTATTGTTGCTTTTTGTATGAGTGACTGGTCAGTGGAGGAGAAGAATGAGGAGAAGCAGCAGCCAATCAGTCACTGTGGCTACTAGCACCACCAATACCAATTTGTACGCGTAGGCATCCTCATCATCATGCGCGTATCAATATCATTAGTTTGTATAGCCATTGTTCTAAATTTAGCACAGCGGTGTGATCTGCTGTCTGTGTGCTTAGACGACAGCAGCGCAGGATACCAACAGGAAAGAGAAACTTCACCGCACGAAAATTGTCGATAAAAAAATGTAACGCGAACATGTTCATTTATTAGTAAATTTTTCACGCATGACAGCGTGGCAAATAGAGTGGTCAACGGTTGACGATTATTACTATTACCTTCTGTTGCTCAGCTACTCTGCTAACATCTTCTTTTGCAGAACTGGACATTATTAATCAGATTACACCAAAAAAAAACACCAAGACACGTCTTCACTGGCAACTTTTTAAAACACAATTTTACTATGCCCGCTGAGAATTGTACGAATACGCAGTATCCACGTCCGGTGTAAATTTAAAATTTGAAAATAAAATGGACAAGAGAAGGAGTTTCTTGAAAACGCTGGGTGGACACGGTGCTACCGCTGAGTGTCCTCAGCAAGACGTCTCTCCCGCAGCCGATCACAGCACACTTTGATGAAACAGTTTGAAAAATAATATTGTTGGTTATAATAACAAAAATCATATGTAACGTAACCTGGTGTAAAGTAAAGGATTACTCTCGTATTTAAAAAAAAATTTATATATATATTCTCAGCACAGTCATCATCAATACTTTTTAAACCAGCAAAGGTGAACCGTGTTTTGAAAAGTCCTTCAAACGTGTGAACCCTTGAAAATATCTTTTCAAAAGACGAATATGTATCTATCTACCTACAAAAGCCTTACATGCATATCCTCACTCACACAGAGAGAGAGAGAGATAAAAAAAAACTTTGATTCTGATTCTTCTTCACTTGATTCACTCCATTCAATTTGGATATTATTAATTCTTTTCCATTATGATGATGATGATCCGATTGCCGTTTAAAAATGTGTATTTCTCAGCAGTAGCTACATACATACATACCCATTCACAGGAATCACCATCGGTCCTAATGCATTTTACATTTTACAATTTAAAAAAATAACTTTTGAGTATTGCTATTTCTCTTATAACGCACTGCAATGCTTTGCTACTTACATCGTCTCCTGATATGCTTCAATGATCCTCATTGTCATCATCATCATCATCATCATCGTGATCAAAATTTTTTAAAAGAGAGAAAATGAGATGAACCCTTTTTTTACTATCACTTTTTATTCAACAACAACAACAGTAGCACACCAGCTTATTTAGTGAGAATCTTTGGGTGCCCTTTTTTTCAAAAAATATACAGCTTACCATACATATAATAAGAAAGAAGAATACATTTTTCTAAAGGGTTACATTTAATTTTTTAAAAGGGTACACAGATCACATACAAAAAAAAGAAACTTTATACCTTGCTGGTCACGATGATGACGACGACGACGACGACGATGATGATGATGATGATGCGATATTGATGATGATGGTGTGATCAGATCAAAAAAAAGTATCTGTTTTTTTCAATACTTTTTCAGGAACATACCTTTGTAGTTTAATATCGTTTACTTTCCTTTACAGAATATGATGATGATGACGATGATCAGATTCAAAAATCCTATTCCCAGGCTGCTCGTTTCTTTGTAGCAATCAATAGATATAATAATAATAATATAATAATATGATCATCATCATGATCGTCCCCGTCATCGTCAAGACATACAAAGAATCGAACGTTATAAATATATCCTATCTTTTTTTTCTTCATCTTTTTTTTTAAAAAAAGAACGACTTTTCTCATGTTTTTATAAAAGATGATGAGAATAATAAATAAATAGAAAAGGTGCTTTTGTGGTCTTGTTCGTCATCAGCGTCTAATCCTTTTTTCTTTGCCTTTTCTGCGTCCTCTTTTGATTCTTCTTCTTATTCTACTGCTTTATTCGATGATGATGATCATCGTCGTCGTCATCATGATAGGTTTGTCTTGTTGACGTTATCCTCTTTTTCTTCTTGTGCTGTGCAGCAATGTGCAATGAATCATGATGGTATTTGGGTGAGCGAATGCGTGTCTTTTTTTTCTACAGCAACTACTACTACTGCTACCATTACCATCCCATTTCGTTTTTTATTCCACTTATATATAAAAAAGGACGGAGAAAAAAAGGCTTCATTACTTTCATCGTCAAGCCGATTACAAAATTTCTATAATAAAAAAAGTGCCTACCTGTGTAAGCTAAATAGGCAGGAATTGAATGATGGATTGTATTGAAAAGAAGAAGAAGATGAAGAAGGAAAAAAATAAATGAAAAAAAAGAAAAGATTTTATAGAAAATATCGTTATCTTCTTTGAATTTTTTTTGGGAATACCTGCTGAGAAGAAGAAAAAGTCTATTATGTATTTAGATAAGCTTATTATTGAAAAAAAGTAATAATAACTTTGGTGTGCCATACCGGAAACTGTAAAGGTGTACCTAGCTACTACTACCACATGTACAAATGTGGAGTTGCGATGGTTACCTCTTTGCTATAATTATTTACAATGAATAGCAATAGAGCTCACCTTGTTTGAAAATACAGCAGAACGGATGATGATGAGGATATTTAATGGGTTATCTTCTCTGGTGATAATTAAGAGTACTTGAATGAATAGCGAGAGAGAGAGAGAGAGAGAGAGCACATAAACAAGAACTACTGTAGCAGCCGCTGACGATGATGACGGTCTAGATGATGTCGAGTGAGAGAGAGAGAGCGAGAAGCACTTTTATACCTTATCTTGCTGTTTTCATCTTATCTCTTTTGCTTCATCTCAAGTTTTCGTGTGTGTTTGTGTTGCGTTGAGTGCATTAAGTTGCCCATTAACCAGAATGATAAAAAGGCACTGCTCATTTTTTTTCTCTAGATATTCTTTAACGGTTACCATGATGTTCAAGGGACTTTCATCAAAATTATCAATGGCAACGTTATTATCAGCGGATAAGTGGCAAAAAATATATACAATATGATGCTTGAGCCCTTTTTTAAAAAACTTAAATTGTATTTCACTGTCTACCAGTATAATTTGCATAAGAGAGAAAATATGTTATGCAGATTTTTTTTCAACGGTTATATTTTTTATTTTATGTTTTTTGGGTTACCCGCATTATAATCATCATTCATTTATATATTTTTAAAAAATCTAATAGCATCATCATTCGTAGAGATGATGCACAGCAACAACGGTTCACCTCACAGTAGGAAACATCCATCTCGCATGCATCCATATTACACCACAGAGAGAAGGAAGCAGACAGAACGAAACTATGCTCATGGTATTTTATTGATCACCAGGCAAAAAAATATATTCTAATAATTTGGATAATTTATGCGCTCAGCAGTGGTCTAATTCGTTGCACACTGTGAAATTTAAAGGAAGAGAGAAAGAGAAAGACTAACCCTTTTTTCCACACAGTTTTTTCCTCCATCAAACTATTGATGATGATAATAATAATACACCATATATTTTTTATATATCATCAATAGCAACAGCAGCAGCAGCAGCAGTTTAAGAGGAAAAAAAATTAATTGGAAGGTGTGATTATTATACCAAATGTATAATATTTTAAATATAAAAAAAGGACCAAGAAGGAGAAAAAGGGTTAAAGGATTTGTATAGCTTCCTTGCTGTGAGCTTACCAGGAGAGAAGGAGAGAGAAAAAACCCTGTTTTTAAATATATGTATAAAGTCTCAATAAGATCACATGATCAATTCATTTATTCCAATTATCTATTATCGGCATAAAAAAATATATAACTATCCTTATAATATTATATTTCTACCTTTCCAAACTATTTACACAGATGATCCTTGTGAGAAAAAAAAATTGTGTGTTTGGTTGGTTGGTTGGTTGGTTATACGTTGTTGTTTGGAGGGGATCTATGCTTGTCCGTCATATTATGCAGAGACTACCTCTAAAAAAATAGAAAGGAGCCTTGAAAGGGTCCCTTTTTCTTCTTTTTTAATGATTATGATAATATGCATAAGGAACTCGTATATATATATATAAACTTAACCCTAAAAAAATAGAAAGGAGCCTTGAAAGGGTCCCTTTTTCTTCTTTTTTAATGATTATGATAATATGCATAAGGAACTCGTATATATCTATATAAACTTAACCCTTTTTATCAGTCTTCTCATTACTGCTCCTGCTGCTGTGTGCTTTGCTCTTGTCAAAAATTATAATAACAAAAAAAAACACATTCACACAAGCTGTGTGTGTGTGAGAGAGAGAGAGATGATGATGCTGCTGCTGCTGCTCTTGGCTATTACACGGGTACAAAAGAGGTGCGCTATTGATTTCGCTGGATGATGGAATGGAATGGACCGGTGTGGAAAAAGAAAAATATATATATAAATTTTTTTGAGGATTTTTTTGAGGATTTGACATGCTTTTTATATTTAAACTAGCTACGTGAATGAAAATGCATAACTATACTGCTGCTTCCTCTTCCTTTTTCTTATTTATTCATCCCTCTTTTCATACAAAGTGCATGCAGAGTGGTAACATGGAAAAAGGGACATCATTCACCAAAACATAATAATAATAAAACCTTAGACTGATGACGATGATGATGATAAAAAGGGATAGCTACTTTGAATAATGAATGAGTTTTAAAAAACTCATAAAGGTATGCACGGGGTGGATATACATGGAACAAAGTTGTGTAGTGGCCAAGTGGAAGTATGTGAGAAACTGAGGGCGAGAGGATGAGAAGGATTAAAAATATTTGTGTGTGCACTTATGTAGATACTTATTGTGTGTGTATAGGTGGGTAGGTAGGTAGAGACAGGGAGACTTTGAAATGTGAAATTATAATATGAAGAAAAGCATGCAAGACAATTTAAGGTGAGGTGCTGCTGGTAGTAGTGAAGTGAGTGCTGTTGGTTGATGATGTGGACGGACGAGAAGAAGAAGAAGAAAAAGTTTTTTTTTTAAACAAATAAAAGTTGAAGGGACTTTGGAAGATACAAAATAAGAGTGTATCATGTAGATATTCAAAATAAGTCTCAAGTTGCCCTGGTGGATAGGCTGTTGCCAGAGAAAAACAAAACGTTGGTTGGCAGCGTAAATAATAATAATAATAATAATAATAATAAAATATGTGTATTATTGATTGATTCGATTATTGTTGTTGTGGGGGCAAGAAGGCAAGCAAGTGATACTAAACAAGATGTACAATCTAAACAAAAGAAAGAGGAAATGGCAAGAGAGAAAGAGAGAGAGAGAGAGGAAGGGAGATGGAGAGATGGAAAGTCAGTGACAATTTTATTACGTGTTTTTTTTCTCTTGTCGCCAAGTGCATTAGTGAAATTGCTATTTTTCTATCTTCTCAAGAGAAACAAGAAAAAAGAAGTTGGATACACAAAAAAAGAGTGAAAGGCAACAAGATAACGTGTCAATGTTTAATATAAAAATGTATTCGAGACGATCATCCGATGATAATATATTATTATCATGTTACATTTTTTCCGTCGTCAAAACTGGTGGTGGAGGCGGTCGTGTGTGTCGTTGTGTCCGCCGTTGAATCTATTCTATTATTTTTCTCTCTCTCTCTCTCTCTCTCTTCTCAACAACACGTATCTATTTGTAAATAAAGAGATGGCAGCAAACAGTACAACAGGAAAAAAAGATGGGGAGAAATAAAGTGTATCAAAATACTTGTACACTTTCATATTCGCAGGGAAACAATGAAAAACTGCGCCACACAATGCCACCACCATGTAAGATGACACTACACACAAACATACCACCACCACCACCACCACCACCACTATACTACCTTTTTTCTCTAATAATGAAATTGAAAGAAAAAAAAGTCAAAGTGCCCGTTATTCTTTTCTTCTCTTTTTTTGGTCAAAAGGGAGAAAAAAAATTAAAAAGATGGAAAGTCTTCTCTTTTTTGTTGCTTTGCCTCACAGCAGCAAAAGAAATATATATACTGTTGCAGTGATTTACACAAAAGGGAAAGGAAAACTAGCCAAAATAAGTGAGGATGATGATAACAACGAGAAAAATATAAAACATAAACAAGGTAAGCTGCCTTTTTGTACTCGGTGATGTTTGTAGTAGTAGCAGCAGTTGTAGAAGTATCAATTACTCAAAGTGTTTTTTATTACGCGCTGTTATGCTTTGAACAAGGAAAATAGGAATTAGAGAAGAACAACAGCAAAAACGACAGAAAATGTTGAAATGTTGTGCAGACGAAAATATGAAAGATGGTTTGACTTGGTAACGTGAGGAAATGAAAGAAAAGAGGTATCGTCTTGAAGATGAGTATAAAAAAACCATGCTGTTCGGGGCCAATGCTACCAACAAGCAGACTCTCTCTCTCTCTCTCTCAACGTGTTTCTCAGTATTTTACTGTTAAAATGCACGGTTTCTGAAGGTTATTTCAACGTGAGAGAGATTTTGTAAACAAGGTTGGGTTACCGGAGTGCAGCCTTTCATTACTGCCATTCTACTCAGTTTTCATAAAAGAAGGTCGTGAAAGTAATGTTTGTATGTGCTTATTGCATAAGTAAGCAGCTACAGTGAAACTGTTTCTTTTTTTGTTGTGAATTTTTGATTTGGTTAAAAATTGACATTAAAATGACTCATGAGTTGTATTGCTTTTGGATTTACTCGCTGTTTGTGTGTGTGTGTGTGTGTGTGGTCACCGTCAACATTGAATTGACATTTGACACTAGTGTAATTTCAGCCAACGCATTTCCCAATTATAAGAATAAATTGTACACGCGAGACTGTAGCATAATAATAATAGTAATAACATTGTTATCATTTTTCTTTGAAAATACTCCTTGTGGAGCTGAACTGTTGTGAAGAAGGAGTTAAATTTCAAGTAAAGCTTAGATTTAAAAAAAGTAAAGTTACTTGAAAAAAAATATAAAATGAACCCTTTTTTATATAAAAAAAACTTAATTTGTTTCGGTCTAGCACAAAAAAACGTAACGCTCATGCAAGCACATATACACACAAGTTGTTGTTGTTGTTGTTGTAAACTTTCCCTTTTAAATTCTCTTTCATTTCACACTTTTGACAAAATGCATTTTTTATACATAAATTTTTTTTAACCAAAACAACATCCTGACCTACGACGTCGACCATGATGGAAACGATGACTGGAATAAACTCAATTTTCAACTCAAACAGCCATGTATTTTTTTGTTATTATTTATTTATCAAACAGAAAAAAACACTTTTTATTTCTCTCACAACTTTATTTAATAAAAAAGGTTTATCTGAAAAAAAATGAATGAAATCACGTTGTCATGGTGATACAGCAAAATAAAGAGTAAATTAATTGGGAAAAAGGCTTACTTAAATTTAAAAGCAATGAAAAAAAAATCATTGACTTCCAACTCTTTTCAAGAATGCTCATTCATTTTCACCTCATTCAAAAAAAAATATATATACATAAATTTATTATTACGCACACGTTATTTTTAAATACCATATAAAAAGGCGTTAAAATACATATATACCTACCTACAAATTAATGATTATGTCGACAAGACGATGATGATACAATTTTTCCCCCTACAATAATAATAAGCTTTTATAGCAACCTACATTTAATGATAAAAGCGTATAAATAATTTAGTATAACGAAATGTAAAAAATAGCAGAGGGAGAGAGAGGGAGAGAGAACAAGAAAAAAAGAGAGAGAGACACAGAATATGGTTGATTCAGAGTCCGCCAGTCAGTCAGTTAGTGAAAAAAAAGCTCACAAAATATTTTTTCCCTCTGTGTGTGCTGCTCTCTTTCTCTCTAAAAGCATTACTCGTTGTTGTGAGTAAGCAGCAGTCAAGTCGGAGTGAGTGAGTACACCAGAGAGAAAGAAAAGAGGAGAGTGGGAGAAAGGGCGTGTTAGGAAATGACTGGTGGCCATGTTAGTGGTCATTATTGGGAGGAAAGCGCATGTTTGCCCGTACACACACACACATACACACACAATAGTATATCCATCCATTCCACCGCCACCACCACCACCAAAAAAAAGCATCATCATCCTCCACCACTAACGCCAATGCTGCTACCACTACAACAACTATACCAACAAAACTCTGGTGATGATGATGATGATGATGATGGTGATGCTGCTCCTGCCGTTGGGTTTGGAATTGGAGTTTAGTAGCTGCAGAAGCAGTGGTGGTGGTGGTGGTTCTGCTGTTGATTCCCACACCATCACTGCTCGAAAAAGAAAGAAAAAAAGCTTTGTGTTGTAAGTAAGGTATGGTAAGTAGTAGCAGTAATAATAATAATAATAATAATATATTTATGTAAAGTTTACTTCCATCACCACTACCACCATATATATATGTATGTATGTATATCCCTTCAAAACGTACTACTTTAGAGAAAAAATATAGTTTAAAAAAAATCTGAAAAAAGCTGTAATATATTATGGTGTTAGCAAGTAGGTATTGTATCAATATAGGTATGTATGTATGTGGATTCCGTCTCTTGACGAAAAAATACTGACGAGAGAAAGAGAGAGAGAGAGAGAAAAAAAATAAATGGATGGATATTATTAGATACATTATGCATATTATTATTATTATTATTATTCCTTATAGTTAGCTTGTATTTTTTGAGCCTAAGTGCATTTCCCTTGACTGGTGAAGATTTTTATGGCTATGTTTGTTTCTTGCTCTCTGTTGATATGATGTATGGGGTATGTATGTATATATGTATGCGTTGTGTGTACTTTTTTGTAAAGGAAAAGTTTTGGCTTTTGACTGTGTTGAGAGAAGATGAGAGAAAAAAGGAGAATGGGATGAATTGGTGGTGGTGGTGGTGAATGGAAAGGATGAATGATGTGTGGTGGCTCGCTGTTTTGGGCTGCTACGCTACTGATGCTGCTGCTGTTACATTTTAGGTTTGAGTTAACTTTTAGTTGAGTTGAAATGGAAAGAAGAAGGAATGCTGGCTGGCTGGCTGGCTTTTTCTGCTTCTGATGAAGTTTCCTCATGTTGTTGTTGTCGTTGTTGTTGCTGTTGTTGTGGATGTTACTGATGGTAGGTGATTCTTCAGTGCCAAAAGCAGAAGACCACGACAGTAAACGATAAGAGTGGCTGTGTAGTCGTGGAGCAGAAAAAAAGAGCACTTTTTGTGGATGGAAAAAAATGCACAGGAAAACGGTAAATGAAACATTGGCTGATAATGGTGGGGGAGGATGGATGGTAGTTTTCAGCCAATTCTTGTGCACATACAAAGTAACCCAACGCCCACTCTCATAAATACACAATTTTTACAATAAAAGCATTTAAAACATTTTTTGCCAACAAATACGCATTAATAATTGTAAACTGCATTAGCAAACTTATAATTATAAAAAAAATTTAGATGACTATATACTTGCCGTTTATGGTTAATTATTTAATAGTTAATTATGAATTTTTTAAAAATTAACCGTTACCCGCAACTCAATTATTTTTGATTTCACCTTTACTATTCGCATCACTAAAAAAAATAAGTTGACTAAACCAAAAGAAAAAAAGGCAACTTATTGCAGGAAATACCACAGCCTCTGATCAACAAGGTATAATAAATAAAAAAATATATTTAAAAAAAATCCTTGAATCTTCTCTCCATTTTTTTTCAACGCCACCCCGGTAAACTGCACAACAAAAGCGAACAGTGTTGCGGCGGTGGTTTTTTTTTGATGGTGAAGGTGGTAATTAAAAAATGTAATGTAATTATCATACTCTTGAAAACATAAAGACTTTTCTCTACCGCACTATATGGCCACCAGCTTCACCAACAAGAAAAGGAGAAAGACAAGCACAGAGAGAGAGAGAAAGGTAGATAGAGAGAAAGAGAGAGAGAGGGAGATGACGCTCCGTTTTTTTCTCTCTCTCTCTCAAAATAGCAACTTAACTTGCTTGCTTGTTGCATGCATGCATACAACAAGCATGCATGCTGCTCATAATAATAATAATCATAATAATAATAATGTTATAATAGGTGGCTTGACTCCTTCACTCTACCGCCTCCACTGCTGCTGCTTGTCTTGTCTTGTGCCTGTGCCTGGCTGGAGCATCATCATGAGAACGAAACTTGTTGAAAATAAAAACTTGTTTCTTTTGATCATCCTCACTTTACGAATATTATGCACAGCGGCAGCAGGCATGGCCACCAAGTGAAAACCACTTTTGCATACCACGCTATCATCATCATCATCATCATCAAACATCTTAAACAATTTTCTTAATAGGTGGTAGCTACTTCTTCTACCGCCAGCTAGAGAAAGGTAGAAGGTGGTCGGTGGGTGGCAGTGGTGTTGTTGGAAAACTATAAAGGCGCTTCTCTTTCCTCTCCTACTCGTCTTGTTACGCTTTTTATTTATACGTCTAGCTATTATTATATTCTCTGTAAAAGTTTACTACCACCACCGAAAGCAGAAGCAAAAGCAGAGCAGCAGCAGCAGCAGCTTCTTGTCGAGCAGTTGTATGGCTTGATAGTAGCTATATAGTTTTCAGCGGCATGATGATGATTATCAAGTGAGAGGCAGAGGCAACAGGTTCAGTAATATACCACTATAACAGCAGCTTCTACACACTTTGCTTCTCTCCTCAACTTTTTCTTATAATAGTAATAATAATAACCTTTGTAATATTGCTAGTCATTAAAACAGAGAAATGATCTCTTTCTCACCTACTTTCTCCAAGGAATAATGAACAGAAAGCAGAGAGAGAGAGAGAGAGAGAGAGAAAGAAAGAAAGAAAGAGAACTTGCCATGTTTTGCTGCTGCCTAGGCTTGTGCTGGTGCTGCTTTGTTTTAATGAATGAATGAGTGGTATAAAAAGAAAATGAATCTTTTTCTTCCTTTTTGCTCTTTTGGCCTTTCGCTTTGCGTATGAAATCGTACAAAAATAAACAATCGTCCAGAAACAAACTAATTTTTTTGACTTATTTTTTTCAGAGAATTTTTCATCTTCTTCTCTAGTTCATATACAATCTGCACCTGGTTCGGCTGCAAAAATTGCACTAGTTAATGAATAACAGTCTACTTGTATATTTAAGTGTAAGCTTAATTCTTTAGTATTGACTTAATAATAATAATAAGCCTTTTGTTTGTTTTTTCATAGACTTAATTGTATGACAAAAAAAACAATACAAGCTACACCTGCTCTGCTAACTACTATGTATTAAAAGTACAATGTAATAGCACTCTTATTATTGCGAAATTTTGCTCTGGACAGGTTTTCAAGCAAGGTCACTACACATAATGATGATTACCATGAAATATACATAAGAACACTGACTACTTACAAAACAGCAAACAAGTTTTTTGTTAAACATTTTGTCAGGTACATATCTCCGGTCCAAACCAGTTTTAATATTGCGAAATTCTGATTTTTTTAAATATTCATTTCGCTCCCTGTCTAAAATACAGTTTTATGTCAAGTGCATAGATAAAAAAGGGCTGAGTACTTTATCAAAGAGGTTTTATAAATTTTGTAAAAAAATACTCTAAAGTAATATCGGATTACAAACTTGGATATTATTGTACAGAGGCAAGGTGATTTTTAAACAAACTTGTAATTTTTTTCCATTGTAATATGCACAAAAAGCAATTCAATAGCTTGTAATTCATACTTTCATTCCTTTTTACATTCTACAAAACAGTTTTCTTCCACAAAACATAAAAACGAACGAGTGGGAGATATATATAAAAAAATATACAATATACATATATCGATATTAAATTATAGAACCATATCGTAATCATCATTACTTCAATATTATTTATTTATTTATTTATTTAGTGGCTCTTGTTATACACATCAGCTATCTGTACCACCACCACATAGCACTCTGCTCACTCATGTAATTTCATTATTAGGTTGTCATGTCATGTCATGTAATTCTGGAATTGTATAGAAAAAAGGGAAAAAACAGTAAAAAAAGTTGTTCTCTCCAAAAAAAATTATTATTTTTTCAATAAAAAGGTTATTTTTCTGTATTAAAAAAATATCCAATGGCTGAACAACATAATAATAATAATAATAATGTTAGTTTTAAGGTTGACTTTTTCCATAAATAGGGATTAAATTCTTCTCTCTTTTTTTTTAGCTTGAGCCCTTATCTCTTTTTTTTACTGGCCATAATCTTTTGTAAAAAAATGATACACCAAATAAAAAAAAGAGAAGTTAAACAAATAAATAATTTATACGCCTTACCTCAACCTACCAAAATGACAATAGCGTGTTATTAGACACCACCTACCTCTATCGTGATGATGATGATGATGGTGACACATGAAAAAAAGACTGCGTATCAGTATCAGATCACACATATTATATTATGTTTTCTTCCTTTTTTCTAACCATTTTCCACATTTCTGGTAATCCTCTAGTAATCATCATCATAATGATCGTGTAATCTGATTCTCTCCCTGTGTGTTTGTGACTCAATGACTGCTTATCAAAATAATGGTGAGTATTTATTTATTTTTACCCTTTCGTTCTTCACATTTTGTAATCATCATCATCATCATCATCTGCAAAATGTAAGGACATATTCTTTTGCAAAGGCTTAGCTACCCGTAAGTAGAGTTGAGTGGCTTTTGGCATTCACTTCATTTGGTACTTGACTTAAGCCAGGACACTGTCACAATATTGTAGAGAGAGATAGAGAGAGAGACGGAGAGAGCATGCATTTAAAAAAAGTTTTGTAGAGCACCACCGGGAAATATCATTCATTTATATATACATACATACATATTTTTTTATAACGATCCAAAATGAATCTCTCTACTTCTGTCATATTTCATGTCTAGTTTTGTTTGCTTATTATTTTATTTCACCGTGTACCACCGGACAAAAAAACGGAGAATACTCTGTTAAGCAATATTGATTTATAAATAATTTATAACTCTCTGCCAATATACCAATTGTCCATATTATGGTCAGCGAAACAGAACAAAAAAAAATAAAATGTGTAATTGAAATTCCTTTTTTTTCTATGGATAAAAAAGGAAGAAGAAGAGAAAAAAGAATGCATTACATTTGAAATGACTGTAATGGAATGTCAATACTCTACACTTTTACTTTTTTTTATTCAGTCATTTTATTTTATTTTATTTTGTTACCATTATTTATTTATTCTTTCTCCTCTATTCTATTCTCTAATAATAATAAAAATAGTAATAAGCTTACATTTTTCAGTGTTCAGATAGATAGATTCCTTCTGTTTGCTTGTCCATACAACAGCAGCAGCACCTTTTTTACTAATGCACTTTACCACGAACACTGCAATCATAACAAGAAAAGGACTTGTGTAGTGTGGAAATAGTATGGAAAGGTGATGGTGATGCTAGCTAACTACTACTAACCCTTTTTTTTAAAACTTCTTCTGTAATTCTCTGACAGTCTGCCCTTTCTCGCTAGAATGGTGATCTCTGCTCTTTTTTTTGTTGAGGTTTCTCATCTTCTTCTGTATAGTAACCTGTGCTGTTACAGTAGGTAGCTAGGTATTCATTCATTCATTCATTCATTCAGTGGGATGGACAATGATGCAACCAGTTGTGATTGTGGAAAGAATGGCAAAAAAATCCACTTACACACAAATCATTGTTCTTTTAAGGTGAATCCGACAACAGTCAACCCTTTCAATATATATATACTTTTAGATGAGAGCTCAACTTTAAAATTATTCCCAGGCCGTCATTTAAAAAAAAGTAATGTAACGTTTACTATTATCCGAAAAAAGCAAAGTGTATTTTATTTTAAAGTTTACACAGTTTTTTTTATCTTCCATCTATTTATCCATTTTCAATAATGAACACTGAATCACCAAATCTGATTCAAGAAAGACAGCAGTAGCAGCGAAATAAATATCGATACTGAAGATAGACAGACGGAGACAGAGAGAGAGAATAAAGTATAGAAAATATCATTTTATCCCTTCACTTTTATTTCCCATTTTATAAATCAAAAATTCTTTTATCCGCTTTCCTTGAATTAAAAAATGATTTTCACAGAGAGACAGTGTCCCTTAAAAAAAGGTCCACTATCTTGTTCAATATAAAAAAAAGGTAAAGTGCATCATCATCATCATCATCGTCGTCGTCGACATCGTCGTCATCTCTTTCAATTTTTTTTATGCCGATGATGTTGATGATGATGATTTTAGAAAGTAACCTTGTTTAAACTTCACTGCTGCTGGTGTTACATGATTTTTTTATTATTGTAATTTTTTTCGTGTTTTACTCTTTTGTCATTTCTGGTGTTGTTGTTGTTGCTGCTGCTGCTGCTGCTACTACTACGCATTTTTTTTTGTGGGACGGCAGAAGAATGAAAGGGTTATATTATATAAAGCATTTTGTGTTTGCTACAAGATGTACGTATCTTTTTCAGTTATTATTTCTCGTCCTCGATTCAATTTCAAATCGATTTTAAACCTTTTTTTCTGTCTGTAAAATGGAATGACTCACAGACACACTCACTGCTTTACTACAATTTTTTCCTTGTAAATTGTAAATGATCTGACCGTTCGCTGTTATGATTATTTTATTATTGCAAGTAAAAAGTATATACATTTTTCACTGTCTCGTAAATGGAATGGCATGTGTATGTACGTAAGCAATACAATTATTAAATGTGATACGGTCATCCAATCCATTGATGTAATCCGTTGTACATTTCAAAATAAAATGTATAAAAAAATACAAGATAATAAAATAGGGTGAGTAAGAGATATATACATATATATGTAGACAGACAGACAGACAGACAGAAATACTGAACTAGTATCAGTTTTTTTTCTGGTAATTTTCTTTAAAAAAATTAAAATTGCTTGTTGCTGGAAAACATCCGACTAAATGACAAAGGAAAAACTAGCAGGGTAGTTTAAAACGAAAGGGTGTGTTGTTTGATACTGAAAATATTTATTTATTTTTTTGCAATTTGGAATGTTCTATAGAAAAAGGGAACGAAACAAGTTTCACTTTGCCCCGGACACTTCTCTCGTTCAATTTTCAACGTGACTTGTTTTGTCTCTTTTTATCACCAGTTCGGAACAGCTTTGGGTAGCTAGAATAATCGTAGTAGTTTGCAGTAATATTTTTAATACGCTTGATGTTCAACCCACACTGTTTTCTTTTTCTCTGCCGTTTAATTTGCCATATTCACTCGTTAATAAACTAATCCTTAAATGGAAAATTTGTAAATACAGAGGATAACTATGATCATTATTACAAATCAACAACAACAACAACAGAAGCAACAACAATGCTTTATGGTAATATACCTACGTAGTTTACTCAGAAATGATAATAATAATAATAATAATAAAATAATGAACATGTATTGGGTTGTTCAGTTCACAAAAAGTCACATGGTGTATGCTCATACTCCTACTTCTTTTCTTTTTAACTTCTTTCCAAACCACCACCAGCACCACCACCACCACCGCTCTTTCTCTGTCTTTCCTCTGATTATGAAACCCATCCAGGCTGGATTTCATTTCAAAGCAAAAGACAAACAAGCACAAGAGAAAGAAGAAGGCAAAAATAAAAATATATATATAAACACGTGACTTGTTCCAATCAACATCATTCTGAAATTGTTCTGCCGTCATTTTACTTTCCTTTTATTGCGCAAAATTTCTCAAGCCATTACCGTCGTACGATGATGATGATGGCATATTATTATTATCCCGTCATTATTATCCGTGTATTTTGCAGAGCAAACTAACAAGTATGTATGTATCTAATCTAATTCCACCAAGATCACATGTAAACTTTTCATCTGCTTTTCTGCCAATCCGATACTTTTGTTTTTGTGCTGTGCCCTCCTCCACACCTTTGTCCTGGTTCCACTTGCTTCTCCTCTGCTGCTTTCTTTTGTAAATTTCCAGAAAAGGCAGTTGGCTCCGCAGATATTTTCATGAGAGAAGCTCTAAATACACACACACACACACACACACACACAGTCAATAATACACTTGATGACTTTATTCACTTATTATTATTACTACACATATTTGCCTTTTCTAGCTATTTCCTCTTGTGTTTCTTGATAGGATAATAATTATGTCCTGATAATTTTGCGGTGGAAGCCACCAAAAGCACTTAACTTCTCTCTCTCTCTCTCTCTCGCCTTTTCACATTTTAAACCTTTAATCGGAACGTCATACAGAGTTCCAGCCTTGTTGTTGTCATTGTCATCATCATTAAAATATTTTCACTTGTACTGTGACAATAATAATAATAATAATAATAATAAATATCCTGCTAGCATTTAAACTGGTGATCCAAACCAATGAGAAATTTTTTTAGGGTGGGTGTTTCTTCCCTCTGTTTCCTATAATAATAATAATAATAATAATAACATCACCTGTATTTTCTTAACTGTTATGATAACGATTATTTTTACTATAGTCATTTCCCTATTTCCATTCATTCAAGCAAATAAACAAACACAATGTGGCAGCTTTATGGGGTTGTCATCATGTCTTTATTGCCATTCCAACATCCGCACCGTATATATTTATATTTATTTATTTATTTTTTTTTTGCACTAAACCAAACCACACAATGGTAATGGCTATGATTGCTATACAGCAAATTGTTCAAAATTCCTCAACTCGGCACAATGAAAAGACAAATTTTGGAAACAAAATGGTGATGATGATGATGATGATTCCACTAGTTGCTAAATGTATACATATAATATGTATGTATGCATGTATGTATATATATTTATATATTTACATATAGTTGCTTTGGCAAAACAGCAATAATAATCATAATAGCACCAACAAAACAATGGTGCCGATGAGAAGAACAGAAGTATTCGTAATTGTTTTATTACCCGAGCATACAATAACAGTAACTCTTGTTGCTGGCGTATATATATACACGTCTGCTCTGCCGCTCTTCTGCTGCTGCTGCTGCTGGTTGGTGGTGGTGGTGCTGGTGTTTAATTTTCAACTTTTTCCTTCCCCGTAACATGATTAACTTTACAAAAGGGGCTTACACCCTTTTACAAAGTTAACTTAATGATTATGATTATGTGAACTGATGGAAGCTTCTTCTTATTTCTTGTTTTTCTCTCTCTCTCTCTCTTTCGATTGCCTTTGAAAAAATAAACCTGAAATGAAAAAAACGGCATGCTTATTAAAATGTTTTGCAGTTTTATACCTAACTGATTATCACACCTTTTTATTTGATCTTTTTAACGTTTGACAATTTACAAGATTTCCTTTTCTTTTGATAATTTGGAATAAATACAATTTACAAAACATTTTAAATAAAAGTCTTTTCACTTTTTGATGTTGGCCTTGTTAATTTATCGTTGTCTTTGTACATTTTCCTCACGTAGGAAAAATAAATTACAATAAATAATAAATTTCTCTTTTTTTTCTTCTTCTTCTTCTTTCTCCTCTTCCAAGCTACCTTTTATTTTCGGTTGATTATAATCACAAAGAAGCATGCGCCAGCAAGCAAAGCAGACAGCAGCAGCAGCACAGCTACAAGTTGTACTTACAAAGGAACTTGACTATATTTTAGTTTGATTAAATCATTTAGTAGAAATCAGCAAAAGAAAAGGCAGAGGGAAAAAGTTGCAATGCTGGCATTATATATACATATTATTATTATTATCATCATCTTCATTACTACTACTACTACCGTTGCTGTTCCAAATGCCCGAGGAAAATATACAGTTAATGCTGGTTAAGTCGTTTCCTATTGCCTAGTTTCTCTTTTTTACCATCCAAACAAATAATGTTTTTACTTTATATCTTTTCAAAAGAAAAAAAGTCTTTACATTTTTAACTGCATTATATATATATATGTGTGTGTGTGTGTGTATATTTTGTAAATTTATCTCCATTTCCTGTACAGTCGTAACTGAACTTAATTTAAAGACATTAAAAATTTCCCTTCTCTTTTTCAACTTGCCACATTTTTAGTAGGCACATACCAAGATACTAGCTAGTTTTACTTGGTTCAATCATCAAGATATAATGATTATGATGAAACAACATCAACATCAGTAGGGGTGGTAAAAAAAGAGGATTTTTTTCTTCTTCTTCCTCTTCTTGTAAACATTTCTCATCTCCTGTTATAAACTATAAATGAATGGATGGTATGTGGTGGCAGCAGTATAAGTAGCTGTATGGAAAGTAAAGGGAAAAAATAGTAATAACATGTTTGCCTTCTAATAGAAAGGATGAGGATGTCCTTGTCTCTCTCTCTCTCTCTGTGTGTGTGTATGTACCTGATTGCTTTTTTCCCTCAACAAGAAAAAAGAGAAAGAGGAAAAGAAGGATGATGACGACGATGCCAGGGCAATTTTTCTCTGCTACTCTCTGCATCTTTCTTCTTCTTCTTCTTCGAAGATCCCAAAACAAGCCGAGTAAAAAAATAGAGAGAGAGAGAGAGAGAGGAAAAGAGCAGAGCAATGAATCTAACCAATTTTCTTGCTGACCATCTACTTATAAAAATCTACACTTTTTAACTATAACAGCAAAAGAAAAAAAATACATATAAAAGACCAAAGCCACTCTCTCTCTCTCTCTCTGTCTATGTCCAAGTCAGTGGTTTTCCAGAGAAAAAAATAAGCCAGACAGACAATTATAAAAAGTAAAAAGGACAGAGTTAGCAAACTCTCCTCTTCTCTCTCTCTCTCTCTGCTACTTCGTTCTTCTTCACTGACTTGAGTGAGCACAGGCATTTCCACCACCGCCACTTTTTCTATTTTTTTTTATTCTGTGGACTCCTTCTGTTCTGCTGCTGCTTTACTTGGAAAAGGCAAGATTTTTTTTTTGATCAGGCCAAGTCAGGCAAGCATGCATGATGTTCTCTAGCAGTATAGCAGTAGCAGCAGTGACTGTGTGGTTATGTTGATGATGATGATGATGCTGACTTGACTGAAAAAAATGGCAAAAAAAACCTAACCAACAAGTTTTTTTTGTAACTGATGCTACTGCTGCTGCTTCTGCAGCAGTAGCAGTTTCTCTCAAGAAACACTAGAAAGTAGTTATATAGAGTTTTTCATTTCAGTTCACAGGTCTTCTTTTTTCTACTCTCTGCTGTTGTTGGGCTGGGGTCGTTTGAGATGGATGGATACACAAAATAGATTGACTTTTTTCTCTTCTCTTTCTCTCTCCACATTTCCGTCTTTCTTTTTTTCACTTTAATAACATGCTCATGCTCATGATGATGATGATGATGATAGTGGTGGTGGTGGTGGTGGTGGTGGGCTGTGGAATGACGGACAGAAGGGAAAAAGAAAATATGCGTTGGTAGGAATAAATTTCCCTTCCTCTTCTTTTATAACTGCTCCAATGCTAATTTATATCAAGTGGAATTTTCAAGTATCAAAGTAAAAGAAAGGAAAGAGAAGAAANTATATCAAGTGGAATTTTCAAGTATCAAAGTAAAAGAAAGGAAAGAGAAGAAAAGGATATCTGCCAATAATAATAATTAGCCTCGTCATGCAATCTTTTTTGAAAAAGAAATCTTGATGATACTAATGATTACTTTTGTATTGACCTAGCGTATAGAATTGATTTTTATGTTCTCCTGACTTTTGCCAGTTTCCTTTTCCCCAGAACTAATAATAGCACATATGGCGGTGTGTATGCACCTACGTATGCATGTACCCCTTGTATCCAAATACACACGCCTTTTATTACTATCATTATCCTCATTATTATTACCGCTGGGGTATTTCCTGAGTGCAGAGTGAGAGTGTGCAGCCCTGGAATGTATATGTGAATGGCTGTACAGCGTCCCTTGAGAACTGACAAAAGAAAATACTCTCTGACTTCGCGTCTATTTAGTATGTATGTCTCTAAATGACAGGTTCTTTTCGCTTGACATCCATTCCTTTTTATTAGCTTCCTTGCTGCTTCCCTCCTCACTCACAAGCTCCGTTCTTTCCCTTGGCCAAAACGAAGAAAAGGAAAAAAAAGTAAAAAAAGGCCAAAATAAAACGAGAGAGAGAGAGAGAGAGAGAAATGGAATCCTTCTACATAACTACATACTCTTCTAATAATACTACTTACTACCAACTACCAGCACCACCACGACTACCACATCATCCAGCAAGATCCAGTCACGTATCAACGTTAGATTGCTGCTGCTGCTGCCGTTGCATCAGCAGCACACACTCTTGTTGTTGTTGTTGTTGTCATTGTCATACTTACATATTGTTATTACAAGGGCATCACCATAAAACTCTCTCTTTTTTTCCCTGCTTCTTGTTCTTCCTCTTTCCTTCTTTTTTTTCTTGGCTTGTTCTAGGATTCATCCTAAGACGAGAAACGAGAAAAAGAAAGACAATAATAATAATGATGGGCCAAGGGAGCATATAAACAGAGGAGGAGAAAAAAAACACACACACATATATATATATAATATATAAAATACATATATATATATATATGTATTTTATACATTTTATACATCCCGCCCCTTTTTTTCTAGTGGAAGAAAGTACAAAGAAAAAAAAAGTTCCTCTCTGTTATTTTTTCTTGCATGTATCCTCAACCTCATCATCCTCTATCCATCCATATTATCCATATGCCCATGATTAGATATGGTTGAGTGAGTTGCACAAGAAGAAGAAGAGGAAGAAAAAAAAAGGAGAGCACAGAGCTGAGCTGAGCAGAGGAGCAGCATCAGCGCAAATGAATGTTTGTCTGAGAAAGTCAAGTCTCTCTCCACATCTATCTGGCTCTCTTTCTTTTTTTCCCTGAGAAAATCCTCTTTCCTTCTTGGAAAAGGATTTCCAATGATGCCCATTTGTAAATACCACCACCACCACCACCACACCACTGTTACCATTCCACCATACACACATATTCCCTTCTTGGACTGATGCTCCTTTCTCCTTAAAAAGAAATAACAAAAAAAAGGATCAACTTCTTTTATTTTCTCCTCTCTGGTCTAACCATCTATCTATCTATCTATCTATTTATCTGTCTTTCTTACTTATTTCTTCCACTATGACTTTATTATTGGTTCTTTGGTGGTTTGGTTTGGTTTTACTTTTCCCTCAAGAGTGTCTCTCTATATACTACCAAGTCATATGATGATGATGATGATGATAAAAGCTTTACAATAGATATTATTTTTTTGGCTTTAAAAGCTACTATGTTGGCTTTTTCTGCAAAAAAAAAAAGAAAAAAAAATAAACCCAAGATGCTAAGCCAAACAAAGAGAGTAAAAATAGGGAAAATGATATTGTTTGTACGTACAACATTGCTCCCATTGCTGCTGCTGCTGCTTACAATGGAAACTGGAGTAGTCTAAAGGCAAAAAAAATCATAATAATAATAATAATAGTAATAATCATCATCATATTCCATGTCATCCAATATATTATTGATCTATCCATGCTAGACCATCATCATCATCATCTTATATAAACATACATATTTTTTTGCCGCAGTCAGTCAGTCTATCAAGCAGTAAGAAACAAAATAGCACAATGATCATGATCATCATCATCATCCCAGCCAATAATAACGGTTGGGCTAGAAAAAAAAATATATATGTAATAAAAATAAGAGAGAAAATGTACAAATTGGAGTGGTAGATGATGAGGTCATACCGCCGCCAAGTAGACAAAGTAGAAGAGGAAGAGAAGAAAAAAAAACATGCAATTTTTATTCCTTTCCTTTGAGATGTGTACACGTACGTTTGTGTGTCTGTGTGAAATTGAAGCTACTTCTATGACGACCATGATGATGATGATGATGCGCAGGCTATAAAATTGGTTTTTTCCTACTTCTCTTTCTGTAATCATATCTGTTGTTTTTCTCTTTCTCTCTCTCTCTCTCTCTTTCTCTCTATCAGCCTATGTAACTCAATATGCCTAGGTGGATGGAGAAATAGATAAATGTACATTTTTTACTCACCTCTCCTTTCATCATCGTCATCAACATGATCCCCCTGAAGAAAGTGAAATGCTTCTACCACCACCACTACCACCACCACCGCCATCCCATCGCCATCATCATCTGAATTACTTTCAATGAATGCTCAAGGGAGAATTTTTATATATTCTTTTTTTCCTTGGAAAATAATACAAAAAAAGAGAGTATAAACAGCAGAAATGAGAGGAGGAAAAAAAGACTAGAAAACAAAATAACACATGCATTTATTACACATTTCCCTCTACTCACCAAGCTCATCATCCTTGTCCTCACTGATGTAGCCATGATAATAATGGCTGCTGTATACATCAATAATAGTAATATGTAATGTGTGTAGAGTAGTATATAAAGCGTCGGTGGTGGTGATGCCAGTGGTGAAGGATGGTGAGTATTATTTCTATTATTTTTTTGATGTGCTGCTGTTTACATCCTTACACACATTTTTTTCCACCATTTCTACTATTTTCCCTACACTCCCCTTTCCTTTCATCATCGTTTCGCCACGCCATGTAATCCAGTCTTGTCTTGTTCTCTTCCGATGGTAATCTAATACACTATTGTTTTCCCATCGATAATCTTCCCAGCTCTTCCTTCCACTTTACATTTTCACACATGCACACTATAAAAGCCGTATACTACACACGTAGTATTTTCTCTCTGTACGACACAGGTAGCAAGAGCGCACATCAGAAAGAGTAGAAGAAAAAAAAGAAGAAAAAAAATACTCGTAAAAACCTGACAGCATGGTCGTAATAATAATAATAATAATAATATGGTTTGGTTTTTTTTCTAAGGGTATAAATTTTTTTTTCGCTGGGCTTTCGCTTCACCACACACCGCCAACTAAATATTCTAGGTATTGATATAATAAAAAAAAGAATGCATGCATAAAATGCTTTGAATTTTACATGGGTATCAGATGATATAATAATAATAGTAGTAGTAGTAGTAGTATGGTGATGATGAGCCTGCTCTTTTCTCACTCCACACCTTTCATTCCATTTTTCATGACTTTTTTTTATTCCGACATCCTCCTCACTACCATCACCAGCTTGCAAACCGGGGAAAGAATTGTTGGGGAAACCGGAACAGGAAAAAAAATATGCACATTGCAATCCACACATGTATAAATATTTATTTATGTGATAATATTGCCAATTGCTTGGGTGGTGGTGGATCATGTCATCATGTCTGCTTCTTCAATGCGACGGCTTCTCAATTTTCTTTTTTAAAAAATGTTATTATGGAGCAGAGTAAATATAAGAAAACACATGCATGGATATGTGTATTTACTTGTATACTTATTTATTTATATTTTCTTTTTTCTTCTATTTCCAGATATCCAATTTCATTGAAAACCACAAAAAAAACACACAGAGATCCCATCACTGTTGTTGTTGTCGTCGTCCTCTTGTCGGCAGCACAAAAATATATATTTTTGTATATTTTCTTTCTTTTTTATGACAAAATGCGGGCAAAATACACACAGCAAAACGATAAGATTTAAAGATGACTTTTTTCCTCTTGTTATTTTGCACTTTTTGCCGCCGTTAAACT
>JAHZMT010001014.1:22907-42608 GCA_027743785.1 Sinhomidia bicolor | reverse complement strand
CACTTTTATAATGTAAAAAAATAAAAACAAAAAAAAATTGTAGCAAAAGTTATTTAAAATGAATATTACTAGGATAAATAGTGGTTTGGATTGTGTTTCTGTATTCTATTGATCTCAAAGTCACTGGTGTCTCAGAAATGATCTCTTGTTGTTGTTGTTGTTTTTTTCCTTTTAGCTTTGTTTCCTGTACAGAGAGACACAGTTCTGCTGGCCCTAAACTACTCACTTCCTTGAAAAAAAATAAGTTTTTGTATTAAGTACGATTTCTTGTTAGTTAAGTAAGTACTGGTTGATTGCGTTGTGACAATGATGATAACGGAACGAAACTGAACAATAATATATTATCTGTATTATACATATTATGTATGGTGTGCATGAAAGGTTTGTTGCTGCTTATATGTACATATTATACCTATGCATTATTACCTACAACGAAACGCCCACTGACATGACTTGATTTCAAAAGTATTAGGGTAAAATATTTAAAGATACTGTAAGACCGATAATCGGGCCGTAAGAACATAAACATACTGTAGCTTTTAGAACAACTATTATTACAATAAATATTGCATTCGTCTTTAATTGATGTACAGTTCTAATCAACGTGTTTTTCAATATTACAAACATGTATAAATTTTAAAAATCTAGCTAGATGTCTAGTGTGCAGTAATATTTTAACTTTACTCAAGTACATATGTATGTGCTGCTAGGTTTGTGCTAGATTTTGTGTACCTTACAACTTCAAATATTTTCCCCTAATACATAAAATTACATACATTTTTCGTGTTGTCAGTAAAGTAAAAATTGTTATTTATATTTCTAAAGAAATTATTTCAAGGGTAAGTAGTCCTTTATATTATCTGGAAACGGTGAGGATAAGTAGCTTTTACTGTTTAAAATACAACAGTTTCTAAACGTAAATAAGAAATAAATGATTCGGTTATACATATGCAACATGTAAGCGTTTTCCGTGATTTTTAATTTTGAATGTCCTTCAAGGAACAGGTTGTAGCTTATCTAAATTAAACTTGTAAAATAAACAAAATAAGTATACACTAAGTATATTTATTTTTTCATGTGGTGTAGTTTAGCTAGAAAGTAAAAAAAAGTCTAATCATATCGTTCCAATAATAATTTAAGTCGTGAATATGGCAAAATATTGAAAACTGTCTGTATATTTAAGATATAAAGTTAACTTGATAAAATATTTGGACAATCTATTCATTCTTGAAACTGGTAGCCGGAACGGGGTATTATGCTGTATGTAGCTACTGATTGCTGTAAATTACTAATTTAGGTACTAAGGTATGTGGACGTTGTATCAAGCTTTTTAATACAAAAGTTGACAGTATCATTTTATCGACTCTCTTTGGAGGCAGCTGCTAAGACTTTGTACTCCTCTTTCAAAGGAAATAGTTCCTTCCAAAATGGAGATGAGCATTAGATGATGATTGATGATGATATGGATATATAGTTAAGAACATTTCGTACATATGTGTGGTAACATATGTAACATACATATGTTTCACTTGTAAACATACTAGGTATTTAAAAACAAAATATTTCAAAGGATTAAAATTCAGGAGGATAATTATGTCTGTGTGCTAACCAGTCGTTTACATTACACATATTATAATTATAAAAATGGTGTTCGATATTACCCTACTTGTGTACCTCACCTTGGTCGGCGATGTCAGTTTAGTTAAATAGTGTAGAAAAGTAAATGAATGGATATTTTGTAATAATTGTTAGTAAAGTGAATTATTGCAAGTAGTTAAGGAATTTTGTGGTAATAAGGTGGGAGGGAGGGAGGGGAGGGAGGGGAGGACATACAATTTAACGTACTTAATTTACTCATTCAAGGTTTGCTTTGGAAGCTTGTATTGAAATCGTGTACGATCTTCATTACATTCGTCGTCGGTGGTGCAAGACTCTCATCCGCTTGGATTACAGGACAGGTGCAAATATTTAAGCATTCTTAACTATATAGTAATTAATTGTGACCATTATTGTTGTGTTTGGAAGTTGTGCTAACTTTTTTTTGTGAAAACTTAAATGATCTTTAGATAGAGACATATATATATATATATACATACAAAATGTAGCAAATCAAATGAAATTTATATGTGAAATTAAGTTTATTTAGGATGTAATATTCAATTTATTATTATTATAACTGTCAATAATACTACTGTCAAACATATACAAAGTGAAATGATTAGATTAGTATAGCAACTATTATTATTGTTATTGTATTATCATCATTATAAATTATATAGTGTGCGTAGAGTGAGTAGAGCGTAGATATATACTGCTTGTGATTTGAAAAGTTAACCAAGGTCACAGTTTGTGACTTTAGTGAACTTTACAAATCATAAATAGTACACAAAAACCGTTGCTAGTACTCTGTGAATATATATAACATATAAATGATATAATAATGATCTGTTGTTTTTGTAACCAATTGGTATCCATGTATTATAATTACAAAATTGTAAGTATAATATCATTTATTGTTTCTTACCTGTAAAAATGAGTCATTCATTTTATATTTGTGTACTTTGTACCATGATTTTAACTTACCTGTGTCGAGAAGGTTGTGTGTGTACATATTGTAGACTACTAAAGGGAATATACATTATTAGAGTCAGGGCCTAAGGGCCAAAAGTTTCCTCTACAAATATAAACATTACTTATGAAAATGCTAATAATAATGAAGTATCTGCATGACTGCATTGTGTTTTATTTAAAGAGACAGGCTAATTTGTGAATAAATACATTTCCATTTCTGAGCACATCTCAATTCACATTTTTAACAAGGCTTGAGAGTTTGAACATAAACTGGGCATTACACCGCTTGGTTTGTTCTCTGTCTGAAGGAAGATACATTTAAAAAATTAGAATAGAAAATTCAATAAAAATATTAACGTGTGTAGAATATTAGAACATTATTTGTCATCAATGTGATTCGACTTCGGTTCAATCACATTGTCAATTTCCAGTAGAAAGAGTAGTACGTACCTTATTATTACACAGTGCTGCATGCTGATATCTATTATTATGTAGCTCTTTTGTAAAGAGGAAAAATAAAAATTTGTGTATTCCGTACATGTGTCACAAAAAAAGATCTCTTGAATAAAGATTTAGTGGAAAAATACGTTAAAATAGAAGAAACCAGTCAGTCGCACCTTAAATAATCTAAAACTGTCAACTGTATTTATATATAAATAAGCAAAAATCGACAGTTGAAATCATTTTCTCAAAACTGGTGAGTTCACATCACAAAAACGAATTTGGTTATGAAATGACCATAAAGAAAAACATTTTTCTAATAAAATTTCAGCAAATAGGTATGTTGATAAAAATGGTTCATATGTCGACTTTTGCTTAACTCATTTTCAATTTTTCATATACAGCCAAAAAATGGTATGAGACGACGGCGGCCTTCTGTTTTGGCGTATATTTTCCAGGTTTGTGTTTATTCTTACTAATAAAACATCAAAAATGCATAATATGCCATAAAAATTTCATAGTCACCATTCATGAATGCAACCCACGTTACTGCTAACGTCTTTACTAATAAGTTGCCGTTGGACCTCCAAAGCACAAATACATATTTAAATTTATGCATTTATTTTCCAATCGTTTCCACATTTTAACGTTTAAACAATAGAAAATTGAACTTTTTACCTTCATAATGAAAATTATGGTATTTCATAAACTATACTTTGTTGCAAATAAACGTAGTGACAAAAACCATAATTAATGTTAACATGCTGCTAGCAATAAGTTGTTTAACCCCCGAACATATTTTAACATACTTTTTCTAAATATTTACAATAATGGATTTATTTTGCGGCCAATTAAAAATACGTACTCTGATAGACAATGTCGGTCAAACATGAACATGATAAAAGAGAATCACCACACAATCTTCATTTTCATCATGTACTGGACTGGCTCCGACTTTCGACACGACTATTTTTTTTAAATATTCATACCGATTTTCGTTTAAAAAATAGATAACTTGTCAAGGAGACTTTGGAAGGTACACATCCCTACAATGATTTAAAAGAATTCTATTGTATAGTCGACTACGTTTCAATATATATACATATTAAAGAAAAATACATCAAGTCAGCAATTCTTTGGTTAACAATGAACTATATATGGGACAACTGTGAATCCGGCTACATAGACGAGGTGTAAATAAAGTAACAATTTTCTAATTTCTTCAAATACATACGCACGTGTACACAGATAAATGTTATATAATTATTTTTTATTTTACTTTTAGGAACTTGTTAAATAAATAAAAGTAATAATTTCACAGTTTTGCCTTACGGTCACGACGAACGAAAAAAATATAGTATTTGGGGCAAATAACAAAGGTGGATTTCTTGGGAACAGCGGACCTACCTTGGTCAGCCTAATTTTATTTAAAAACTGTTAACTATGCACAACCATAAAGTGTAACTCTTCGAAAGTGAACATGAAAATGATGTCATTCTTTGTTCTATACAATTCGGATAAGATGTTAAAACTTTCCTCAGTCAAAATATCATGATTTTAGCGACCTTCAGTTGACTCTTTCTGCTTTGTTGAACTTTACTCCTGCACAGCAAAGTAACCCTAAAAAAGTTTATCCATTATTCAATTACGACATAGAAGAGAAGGAAGCTACAAACCGAGGGAAAAAATCAGTAAATCCTGTGTGCTATATATTTTGTGTATCCATATATATTTTTTGTACATGTAAATCTACAAAAGATGAAATGGTAACATGACATATAAGGTGCTTTATATTATAAATGTTAAGTAAAGTAGATGGATATACTTTAAAATATTTTTATAAACAAACTAACAGGTAAACAATGCACCGTTTTATTGTTCAAGAACAAAATCTTCTACACGTACTTTTTTTCAAATATGTAGTTCAATTGCTGCTGGTAATAAAATTTCTGTAATTTAGTAAGCAGAGCGCTCTGATCAGTAAAGATGTTTTTCAAAATATTCAATCAATACAAATTTAGTCATTCAATTCATCAAGCCTAAAAACGGTACTATTTTTTTACCTTCCCCATATTCTTTCTCCTTAACTTATATTTTTCATTTATTATCAAGAAGTAACTTATTTTTCCGTTAATAAAATTTGTTTATTGATAAATATTAAGACTAATGAAGGCAGTCATAGCATTTTACGTTATTTATTTAGTTTATATGACCATAATATTTTACACATAGGTAATTGTTTTCTGAAACCATACAATATTTGTTTACTTAACTGCTATATAAATGCCTATCTAGCTTGGCTGTTTTTATACAATTTTTTTAAGACAAAAGTAGACGAATTATATACCAGCATTTAGGCATTATATTATCATATTTTTCATATTATTCATAATCATAACTCATTCAAGCATTAAAGCTTACACATTAGCACAGTATTCCAGTACTAAATGTTGTTTCATGTTTGCAGTACTTTCTCCTTAGTTCATTTGCACATAAAAGCTATGTATGTATGTACATGTATATATATAAGAACATTTCAATCATTACACAAATTTTAGCTTTAATAGTCAATCGTCAATTTAATAGCAGTATTTCCGTTTTCCTACAAGAGCATTCAGCAGTCAGGTGTCAGGTTTAATGCCACATGCGTTTTCTTACACACCAATTTTGTAATGTAGAATGTAGAACAATCTCGTCGTTTCCTTTTTTAAAATCTAATTAATAGCAGTCATGTTAAGTTTTAGCATCAACAGAAAAAAACCACTTTATCCATTATTTGTTTAAGCCTAAAAAAATTTCGTCGTTAACATTCATTGCATGCACTCGTGCGTACAATACAATTAGCCAGGTAACATTACATTACTTTGTAATTTTAAATTACAAGTACATACATAATCATGTGCGTTACTTTGAACAATACAAATTGTTCCTTTTTAAATATACGTATAAATAAAAAAAATCGTCATTTATATAAATGCTCAAAATCTTTTTTGAGAACTCTGATGATGACAACGACAATGATGAGTTGATGCTGTGCTTGTATTGAATTGATATTTTTTTTTCATTTGCAAATTGTAATTAAAAGCTGCTGGGAGTGGGAACTAGTGGGTGGGTGGGTAGGCGCTGGTATTTTTCTTGTTCTTTTATTAAAAAACACAATTTAAGCCAAGAAGACGCAAACAGAAAAAATTAACAACTACAAATAATAATTCACCTAGTCTATCGTTGAGGATGGATTTTTGATGGATATACATACCAAGGATGATTGCCATTGCCAACTACTGACCATTAAATTTGTCAAAGTGGACAATACACATAGAGATTCAAAGTAAGGGTTTTGTCAAACATAGTTTAATACTGCTACTATATAATAATTTATTACTATGAATTCGCCTTTTTTGTCTGGTATCACACTTTTACTAAAATATATAGAGTATGTGTATTAACTCAAGCATGCATTCCAGGCGTTTTATAAACCCCCTCTATTCTCCTTGACGCATAGTAACTTGATCATCATTCCCTCTGAAAGACATTGATTTCAATTTCAAATGCAAAAAATTCCCTGATCTCTGAATTTTCTTATAGGATGTACATGTAAGTATTTATGTATGTTTTTTTACGAACGTTAAGATTCTTCGTGATAGATGATCATGATACTTTGTTAAGTAACTGTTTTGTTTTTGTTTATCAATGAATCTGTTATTATTACTTGTTAATAAAAGTGTGCATTTTTTGTTTGCTCTGTTGAGGCAGTGTGAGATGGACTGATTGTTTATTTAACTGTTGGCACTTTATATTCATTTATATATTTTGTTTTTCAAATTGTCAGTTACAGTTTTTATTGAGCCTTACCACAGGGAAAAGCTTTTTAAATCATCGCCAAACCGTTTTACAGACATCTTTTAAAGACATGTCGCATGCATGTTTTATAAACCATCAATCTCGTCCAAATTTCCAGCCATCTCGACTGTGCTTGTAATTATTATATTGATGACGAGGGATATTTTTTTCCATTTTGTTACTTCGCCACATAGTTTTTTTACAGTCAAATCAAGACGGCTGCCCCAATCAGTTTTTCTTACTTAGCAGCAGCAGTGAAAGTATGCATGCTTTTCATTTACCGATACGTACTTTGGCAGTTTCAATATGCTCTTAATAGCAGCAACCAAAACAAAATTGACTGAAGTAAAACTTTTGACATAATCTGAAATCTGTATAACGAGTACTGCGTTTCTATAAGTAATTCTAAAATTTAACATGAATATTTCGGCATTCCGTACAGTAGTACCTACAGGTAGATAGATATAGGTATACAAATTCCTTTAACAGGAAAGGTCAAAGGTCATGGCAAGTTACTTGCTAAAAGTAACACGCACAGGGAGTAAGGATGTATTGCAAAGTAACTGAGATTGATTGTTGTCTATTTAATTGTTACAAGTAAGCAGCATAGTGTAGTCAGTATTATTGTAGTAAAAAGGTTTTTTTAAATACAAATTACTTTAAGCGTATTACGAGGATAATATATAAAATTAGCAGTAGTAGTAGTAATAGTACGTATTATTAGTGTATTCGAGCGTAATAATACGACGTCAGCCAAACCAATAAGTATATTAGGAAATGATTAAAGCACCAATCGTTTATAACGCTTCCAATCAGCAGTTTTTTTTTGAAATATAATTTGCCTTATTGTTTACAAACGCAAAATGGTTATGTTATTTTAACGCACATTGAATATTTTTTATTTAACATTTAGTATTTTTCTTATAACATTTGCCTTAATCGCACATTCTTAGTATGTATGTATGCGTATGTATGTTATTTAGTTTTAGAGTAGAAATGAGCTAACTAAGCAAACTATAAAAGAGTGAAAACCTCAACTGCACTCAGCACATACTATACATATATATATGTATATATGGATTCCATTCATCAATCAGTTTTAAAAACTCTCATAATGAAAAGCATTCCAATGAAGACTTCCTACCTCCTCACTATATCGTATTGACGAATTGGTACGTGCTCTGAAATCATTTCCCCAAATATTCAGCTCTTTCTATAATGGCTTTTTTTACATTTGTAATTACTTGAGCGTGTGTTTTGGACGCGTGTTTTCGAATTATTTCTTGTATCAGCTATAGAAACAAAGAGGTATTCATTCTTCAGATTACTTACTTTTCTCAAATCCTAAGATATCCAACAACCTATTAAACTCAAGGTAATCATATTAAAAATAGGTATGTAGACTAAGGACGGTTCTGATGATGCAATGAGAAATTAATCTTAAATAGTGCTCCGATAATTCTTAAATTACTGTTAACCGCTGCTGCCAAACTTGCATCTGCCTCTATGGTATATTATATAAGGAAAGGCTAGTTTAACTGAAAAAGGATACTTTTTAAAAAATAAGTGATATTTACGTATATATTTGCGACGCATGGTCAATCATAAAATATAATAATATGCTTATAACAATAGTTAGTAGAAAATGTTTTTTTTCTCTTCAACGTTTCGAAATTCAACCAATAATGAGTTATAAGGATATTTTAAAGGAAAGTGGCATTTGCCATCCAATTTATTTAATTACGATTATATACCGTAAGCAGAGAATCCATGATGTTGGATATGGCAGTGTATTTTTTAAAAATTTGTTTTAGAATTAAAACCCCCCTAATTTCTAAAATTGTAATGTAGGTAAGTATCTTTTAAAGCAGCAGCACATTCACTCCTTTTTTGCATTGTTTAGAAATATTATAGTATCATCGTACATTTTTTTGCAAAGTGAGGCCTCACAATTTAAGTATATAATAATAATAATAATAATAATAATAATAGTAATAATAGGGTTTAAACTACAAAGGTATTATATCGTAATGTGTAATAAAACATGCATAGTTAACAACATTGATAAAATCTTGATGATTTTGTTGCAGCAAATCATACTGATAAATTTAGTAGTAGAAACAAGGCACGATCACCGCTGATCATGCTGTGGGTGGATATATTCCGCAGTAGTAGTAGTGTGTAGTAGTGCAAATTTGTTTTGTAAAACTAGACCAACTCGACTTAATTATATTATTATTATTAATGTATAATGTTTGTATTTTACGTATATATGACAAATGACAACAACATGATCTTGTTTGCTGGAATTTTTTAAATAGATATCATATATATATATAGATATATGTATATAAAGAAGGTATATTATATATTTATATTATATGTGTTTTACAGCGATGATTTTCTTTATCTCTTTCAATTTGTATCACATGCAACTTATGTATGTAAATTATATGAAATGTTCAATTACTTATACATTAATAATAATAATATAGTAACTGCCTAAGTAAGATGCACGTGATCTTGATAGCAGCCAATAATGTTTCTGAAGACGTGATACTGAAACTTGTAATTGTGCAGCTGTTACATTTCTGAGCTATGTAAGTTTGATATTAAAATTATGAATCAATTTCTCTTCCTTGATGATGATGTTGTTGCGATTTTGTGATGTGAACTGGTAGCGGATCTATTTGCTCACTACACTTTTTTGAATGTTAAAATGTAATTCTGGTGCTGAAGACTAGTTGTTTATTTGCACATCCTCCATTGTGTAACTTTTTTTCTTTAGGTATTTTTCTTGGCGAATTTTTAGCAGCGCAGCAGTAACAGCATTTTCTGCAAAAGGCGTCTATGTTGTATTTGTATGTATAGTATAATGTAGAATTAGTACATAGTAGCAATGAATCAGTAGTGTCGCAATAAGTGAACCTTTCTATGTGACACGAGCACAGCAAACACAAAAAGAACACTCCATTTGCACCACCGCGTGGTCTCAACGTACATATTTGTAGTAGTAAAAATTGTTCAGTGATTTCACAAGTAAAAAAATGACAGCAGACACTAACATAGTAGTAAATGTTCTCCCCAGAAGATTCAACCAGCAAAACTACATCTTCCTATACAAAGTAATTAGTATGGCTTTAATATCGATAAGTCCTTTCCAGATAAGTTATAGTTTACCACACTTTATAACAAATATTATAATATGATGAATAGACACAAACACATTTAATATAATAATAATAATAATATAATATAATAATAATAATAATAATTACAATTTAGATGCTCGATAGAGGGGTTTTCATACTTTGATAGCAACGGCTCTAACTATATACTTTACTAGAGAAAAAAACAAAGCAATCTGCATTACAGTGTATGTGTGTGTATTACATCTACATTGCTAACTAAACTAAAAATTTCTTATATAACAACAGCAGTTTGTTGATTTTTATAACAATGATCAGTTACTATCTCGAAATCAAGAGTCGTCTAATCTTACAGCTTTTTTTTGTAGTGCTCTACACTAACTAAATGAATCTGTCAATTATTGGCATTATTAACATGGTATTGCAATTCAACTATAATTATAAATTAATGTATCGTTCCTGTCATGCAAATATTTTCTTTTTAGGGATAAAGTAGTTAATAGTATAAAATATGGCTATAAGTCCATAGTAATAAAGATTTAAGTTACAGTCAGTTTTCTTTAAACGAAGTTGAAATTTTGTTGTTACTATAACTAGCTATTTTTATTATTACTAAATGTTACATTGTAGAACTTTTCTTTGAAATAGCTGACCTCTTTTTGAAAGAGCACATATTTACCAGTTCTTTGTTTAAAAGTCAAGTCAGCATTTCGATGTTATACTAGCACTGCCGTGACAACAATATTGCATATAATGTGATATTAATGTAACACCTCTCTGCAAGATTCGTACTAGGAAATGTCTACTAAAATTAATATTGCTGCTACTTGAAAACACCACTAAAATACATGCTGAAATCATTCATTTTCGTAGCGATATACTTACAAAGGTTCATTTGCAAATTACACTTGGAAGCATTCATTAATACGATAATCAATATATAGTGTCCATTCACTCCAATAAATGTTAAGGTTGAGTCAACACACAGTCACTGACCCACTTGTTTTTAAGAAGGGCGATCATTTAGAAGCTGAGTGAGAGACATTAGAGGTTTGCATAAATTTCTTCTGCTCGTCCTTGTTCATACACTCTCCCTTTCTTCGCACGTTTGAATTAAGTTCTGAATGTCAAGTCACTGAATTTACTGTACACAGTTTTAAATGTCATTTTTCAATCCTGGTCCTCTAAGTCGTATCAAGCATTCAATCAAACTAGTAATACAAATAGCTGAGATGCTTACATATTAAATGATGAAAGCATTAGAGACACCACCAACACCACCGTTTTTTCCTAACCATTCAACTAAAGCCTAAATATTATATATTGGTAAAAAATTTATGACTCATCCGTCTTCTTCTTTTCCTTTTTCTTTTTAAGGAACGAAGGCGTTTTCAATCCCTTCTTCTTCTTTTTCTTCTCAGTCGCTTTCGATGATGAGTCCTCCGTTGAAATATCCTTAACAGGCGAACCCTATCAACAAAGAATTACACAATTGCAATTACACTGTGTCAAGACCAAATAGAGGTTTAATAAGTGTATTTAATTTGGTATTTTTATTTTGTGTTTTAATACGTTTGTCAATCTTACAGGCTCTTGACTGGGATGAGCTTCCTCCTCACCATTAACCGCTGCTTCACCTACAAGTATTCAAATGAAAACATGTTTTTAGAAACAATCACACAATCATAACTACACGTGAGCTAAAATTTAATACAGTGCACTGTTAAACTGTAACACATATACACAAATAATGCCTGCGTTAGAGTTTAAATCAATAAAAAAAGTTCAATCATATTATATTGATTTATCGCAACAAAGTTCATGAGCAGTGTTTTCGAGCATGCAACATGCAGATGCATAGCACTAATAATAATTTTTTTCAAACACTTTTATTTCTTAATCAGAGACTTTGCACTAAAATCAGATCAATAGAATGACCTGTACAACGTTTGGCATCGGATAAGGTATAATTTAACATGCGGAAGACTTACTTTTGCTCCCAGGAGCTTTCTCAGAGCCTGACCAGCGTCTCTGTCTTATCTTGCTTTCAACTGGCAGAGAAAAATGCATTTTTTGGGGCAACGTTACAAAATATTTAAGAGCATGCAAAAATATAGAGTCTCAAAAAAGCAAACAAAATGTTAGTAGTTTTCATTCGTTAAACTTACGCTCACGAGGAAACCGGGCAGATTTTGAACGAGCTACATATGGGTCTGGCAAATCATTCGCTGAAAAAATGCCAGTAGCAAAATCGTAAGAAAAACATGCGAAAAAAAATTAAGACGTTATAACCAATAGTATTAGTATTGGGGAAAAAATAAATGTTTAAAACAAAACATATGTAAGCAACGTTTTTCAAGTATCAATACCAAAACAACTCATTAGAAAAATCATATACAAAAACGTAAGTAAAAAAATAAAAGCAATTAAGCGGAAGATACCAGAGAAAGTTGAAATGTTTTCTTCTTTGGTCATTCTTTTTATATTAATCTCAACTTATCACTTCAGTCAGCATCAAGAGGCAGCAAGCTTAATTATTATTATTAAATAATTTGGTAGTAGCAACAGCAAGCCAAGCCGCAATATACAATGGTTTTTACATTAGGCCTCACTTGAGAAAACCATGCAAGCGTAACCGTGGGGTAAGCTTAGAAGCAAATCCTACGAAGGAAGATAACATAACAACAACAACACCATAACAAAACTAAGAAAAATACGTAGTACAATTTTGTTTACTGCACAGTGCACAGGTAATGTGCAACGTGAGAAGATAATAATATGTATATTTTTTACTAATGATATTATTATGCTTGATTAATTAATCGATATTTAATTACCATCACTTTGTACAACTTCTGGTTTACTTGCACGTGGAACTTGCTTAGTCTCAATCTGTAGTACTTGCGGGCGCCCAGCTGTTGAAAAATTAACCATAATTTTATGTTCCCATCTACGCCCATCACCAATTTTGTTATTAAAAAATCAACTGCTACCAACACCGACTGATAAGTTATACGTTAAATCCCCCATCACCTCAACCCAAATTTTCTAAATATACATACATATATTGAACTGGTGGACTGCAACAGATGTCCGTCCATGTTCGTTAATAAATACAGGACATGATTATTAGCTTTCTTGTCGACTGTGGACAAGAACTTACCGTCTCTGGAGTCTTCATCTGTATCGGCTACAGGAGAAACAATTGGTGTTGATTCGTCAAGTGATGTTGGTCCATCTAGTGTGTTGAAAAGACGAGAAGAATTGCAAAAAATGGAAACCCTTTCAACCTTGACAAAGTTCATTGATTCCTCAAACTGAAGACACTTACCATCTCCCTTTTGTTTCCTTTGAACCTCCTGTTTGTACTCCTCGATATCTTCATTAGTGATGGAATCGAATGGATTCTTTGCGTATGGTGTTTTGTACACAACAGCATGATGTTGAAAGTTTCGCTGGATGATACCTTTGGAGGCAGCACCAACAAGGATAACTTGATCTCCAGTGCTGCTCATACTAGCATCCTGAAAATGGTTGTTTTGAATTATCAGGCCGGTCAATTAATCGGTAATTACAAACTACAACAAGTACGCTTCTTAAGTATGCATTAGACTAATGAAGTTGTTTGGACGTGACCAACCTGAACCTGCTTGGCTTCTTCCCAGGATACGCCCTCCAAAATTTGCGACTGGGGTCCAGCACTCAATCCACCTGCTCGTCTATTTTCTTTAATCTACACGAGGATTTCATATGATGATGTATTTGAACGTAAAAATGATACAAAAACAAGATGGACACATGAATGATGCAGTGAGTGACACCACCAACAAGGGAAAGTATTTGTTATATTACCTGTTGTTGTAATTTTTTAAATTCCTTAGGATCCGTATTCTTAGGTACAAACTGTAATGTGTTCTCAATTTTTACAGGAGTACCATGTGTAGGAGATCCTTCCGCAACCCACTGCAAGACAAAACCACACAAATTACTAGTTACAACACGCCAGAAAAAATGTTTTTAAGTCATAGCATTAGAAAAAAATACAGAAATAGCTTCAGTGCCTGTTCCACTTGATCATCGGATGGTTGAGAGGGCAATGTTAGTAAAAGTGAGCAGTAGTTTAATTTAACTTTCAAAATAAAAAAATATGGTGGTTTTGTCTTGCAGAGAGTTAACAACACACTCCAAAAATAAACGCATATAGGTAATCGTTGTAAAACACACACCTTGCAAGGAAAACGCAATTTAAAAAATGATGATGGAGCGTTTCAATGTAAATGTCACCCATGAAAGAGCAGAACAGGCACAAACTCAAAAAGCAATTAGGTAGTTTATAAATTAGAATTTTAGGAAAACTGTTAACTTAATAGCAATCCAATAGTAACTAACACCTAATAGCAATAAATTATGCCGTACATTAGATAAGTTTAGATAGTATGTAACCACAAAGTATGTATGTATGTCTCCTTGGCTAAATTATATATGTGATTAACTGATGATAGGTGTACTCACATTATGCAATAAAATGCTGGTTGTAATGGTTTTGCACCTTTTTCAAAACTTTTTAATTGTGTAAGCAATTAGCAATTCAAAAAATTTATTAGGTCGTCAAAAATCACTGTCAGCTAATAACACTTGAAACACTACACGCCAGAAAGCAACAATATTTTTCGGATACCGAAAATAGCAGCAATGGGAAATAAACCTTAATAAACTGTGTAATAATAACTAATAATTGTTCATAGTCACTATACATAAAGCACTAATTTTAAAACTAATCGAAATTATACATTATAACACGTCCATTCACTGTTTGTTGAACATTAATTCACAAATTCCACAATGGACAGCGAGAAAAAATTCATTATAAATGCCATGTTAATGTAAACTGCGCATAAAAGTTACATGAGTATATGTCATATAAGGTTCTGTAGTTTTGAGACTGTTTCCAAATGGTGAGATGAATTAAAAAAGTTACTTCAGTGTTACGTTTAAAAAAGTGGCAATCATTATCATCATCATCATCATTCCTAGCAATGTATGTAACGTGAGTAATTATAGTTCATGTACTATTCTAGATTGGTAATTTGACAAGACAAAGCTTTTTCCTTTAATTTCAATCCTTTTTCTTAGCGTTTAGTGATAGCATAATCATATTATTATTATTACTATTATTATTATCCATATAGCCATTATGTGTACATTAGTAGTAGTAGAATGTAATTATATATATAATAATTATGTTCTTTTGGCGGAATTATGAGATGGCAACATAGCATTACTATTTTGAATATGAGTAGTTAGTAATGTAATTTAATAGTAAATGTTACGGAACAATATTTGCAAACTGCTAGTCACTTTTAACGATTAAAAACTGCTTGAAATTCTCAACAAAAACTTTGAACTTTGTCAAGTTCGATGGCCCACTAATTTTCTATAGGCCATGAGAGATTGAGATTCCAGAATTCTTTAAAACTGGCGCACTGCCCTAAGCGCTCATTTTGTCTGATTTTTATTCCTTTAACAGCTATCTTATTAATAAATTTTCAGGGCAGTGATAATTTTTAACTTGAAGCAAGACAATGACACTTTTAAACAACGCATCAATCATTGATATACTAGGCGTATTTCCGTATATTGTTGTTGCTTTATTCTTTAGCAAGTTTGCTTTCACCTTTAAAAATGAATGGAACTGATACATTGCTAAACCATTATTAACTAAATACTTAGTATTAGAGAGCTACTGTAGCAAAAACCTGCCCTAAATTCAAGATAACTGTTGTTGTTTAAAGAATGAAATATTATATATAAAGTGTTTTATATGTTGTTTAAATTATGATATATAGGTATATATATATATGATCAATGTTAGAATGTAATCAATATAGTAATGAAGCCCTAGTAAGATCTAAAGAAACTGTCATTTTGACAAGAACAGAGAAAGAGGAGGCTTAAGATGCCGACTGAACAGTCACAACTTCTACCTTTGTAATCTTCTTGGGATCAGGGGTTCCGGTTTCAAGGATCTCAACTTTCTGGTAAACGTTCGGTGAGTTCAACCACCTTGTTTTCTCGAATCCTCTACGGCCCTCCATAAATTTCTTCCAGTTGGGACTGTGGGTAAAGCAAAGAAACAGGAATTTAGTACTTTTATGCACTCTCAGCCACTAACAACATGCCTTGCAATTCCTGGTTTCATTCTCGCAATATTACAAAATTCAAATATATCTTACTTGTTCTTATACAGTTCTTCCTCTTCGAGTAAATACCCTAAGGAAGAAACTGCAGGAGGCAATTCAACATCATATTTTGGACGTGGACCATCATTCTTTATCAAAGGTTGGCGATACATGTAACCAGTCCGGTAGCCCTGTTACATAGGAAAAGGCGACAGTTTGGGTTTAGTTGTGGTGCACGGTTGATTAATGCATAAAATATTGTCTGTAGATTTTTAAAGAATGTACTTACGGCGTTGTCTAATGCTCTCATTAGAGCTTCAAATTCCTGCTCTCCATACCGCCATTTTCTGCCATCTCGCTTGTCCTTGGGTTCTGCTGACTTGCCTTCCGTATTAATAACACCTTCCTCCTGACTATTTACACCGCCACCGCCATGCCGTGCTGTTTCATATGCACGCTTTCTTGCCTCATCTGACATCAGTATCACATTGTCAAGACCAAGAGGCATGATCTTCATCTGAACAGATAAGATATGATTATTTAAATGTATTTTGTCTTGAAATGTAATGTCAAGTTTCAAAATACGGAAATATCTTTAGTTACTGAAAAATTTAATAAACTGTAAAAATTCTAACCTGACTTTCACATGCCAAAACCGTGTAGTAGGTATTCAAAAAGGCTTCTTCAACGGTTTCGCCACAACACACAACGCCATGATTTCTCAAGAAAAGAACCTGAATGGAACATCACCATTGTCAGTAAGCTCTAATTTACCAGTCACAAAAGAAATACAAGTTTTTCTGTTGCATATAAAATAAAGTTAAACCTTATTAAACGGCCCCAAGTTGCGAATGATGAGATCTTTCTCTGTAGCGTCTATCAGAATTCCATTGTACTCGTGGTAACTCACTTCTCCAATAATAGCAGCCTCCTGACACACTGGCAACAATCCACACTTTAAACTTGACACCTATACAAACCACAAGTAGATTACGTTGTTGTGAGCATTACATGAAGAAAACAGCATTGGAAGGCCCAATTTGGGACGGAAAGGTAAAAAATAATCTTGTTAGCACCACTCACAGCAACAACTGAGGGGAGATGCAGATGAACGATGCACTTAAGATCTGGCCGTGAGGCGTGAATTGCCGAGTGCAAGGTAAAGCCAGCAATGTTAACGCCTAAGTTGGTTGTTCCAGGCTCCACAACGTTGCCCTTTTGATGTAAAAATAATAAACGTTAAAACACAGTATCACAAACGGGTTTGACGCCGCTGTATATTATAATAGTAGTATAATTACAGACACTTACTTGCACGTCAACTTTAATGAGGGAACTAATGACACATGAGCCGCCTCGAAATAGCATGCTGCCGCGCCAACTTGTAGCTGCTCCCATTATTTCCGATATTTGCTGCAAAAGGGTACCGGTTCCAGGACCCCCTTCTCTCATTTGTTGCTCTATTATCTTTTCCAATTCTTCACGGAAAATTTTGCTGTTCATGATTGCTTCCACTCGCTTCCTGCGTTCCATTTCTTTCATGTCCTGTTGGCAAACGTACACATTATTACAACCATCCTCTTAGGCATTCACTTTCAACACAACCCCGAGAACATACTTGCGAAATGCAACGTTTGACTTAAGAACAGAACTAAGTTGTCAATAAGTAGATCAAAGTGAATCATTTCCATTTTCATATATAACTTACGGCCTCAATGTCAGCAGGCCTGAAAGCAGTTGCCTCTTCTAATAAGCCATTGAGCACAACCGGCTCTGGTGACTCAGCCCCAGAGGGCTTATTCGCATCGTCAGACATGGCTAATAGTAGTCAGCCTGTATAAACAAATAAAAAATCAATTGTTAAATATTAATAATTATATATTACATTTTCAGCAGTCTTTTGACATGCTCCTACAATATAACTAGTTTGTTGAGCAATTTACGTTTACACCTTGCCTTTTAGCAAAAATCGTTCCCAAAAACCCACAATGTACACATAACTTTAAAATGTCAGTTAATTCAACACAAAACAGCCAGTGTTGTATCTGTATAATCTATTTAAATTTATTCCTTATATGCACCGGCATTACTATTTTTTAACAACTAACTTCAGCTAACAACCATGTTCTCAACCTCCAATCACGGCCAATCCTACAAAAATGAACTGTGGTAGCAGCACCAGGGGAGAAAAAAAATATTAATAGGGCATATCCGCTGTCTTGTCTTGTCTCTCTGTGACTGCTTGTGCTTCACAACGAAACAACCAACTACTGGTTTTTTTTCTCATGCAACCAATTGCTAGAAAAAAACTATCTTATATATTAATAATAATGCCAACAGCAGAATCAAGCAAAATGTAATCAACCAAAAAGCAGTTACCGTTCTTCCGAGACAATCAAAACAATTTTTGGTCTGTCTATATTACTGTTGCGCATTGAAGTTAATGATGATATCCACTCAACCCTTTTTTGCATGTCTGCAGTCTGCACTACTAGTAGAACCACCACCGCAAAACGCTGCTGCCGATATATATATATGTTTAATGTTGTGTTGTACCCTGAATAAATCTTGTCGTTATTAGCTTCTTGCTGTAGTTATAAAATAGGAGCGCAATTTAAACACAGCACAGAATTTTCCCATTTCCTGTCAAGTCAAGTCAAAGAAGACGCAAGAAAAAGACGACGCTCTTCACATCGCGATACGAATTCGGTTGTAAATTTCACGCAAGCCCGAGTATTTATTGACTATGTAGTGCTGCCGATGACCCAAATATATTCCGTCTTTATCTGTTGTGTACTGCTACTAAAAGCAGATTTTATACATTAACTGCAATGCAAATTCCACACAACCTTTTTTCCGATTTCGCAGTCTCAGGGAAATAAGGAAAAGTATAAAAATACATACATTACATATGGGAAGAAGAGTGAACATTCATTCCACTTTGCAAGATTAAAAAATATTCTTTTGTAGGACACGCCATACAATAGACTAATAGGCAGCAGCAGCAGCAGCAGACTCCACCATATCCCGTTTATCATAAAGCACAGCGCGGTGGTGGTGATGGTGCTGCTGCCCTGCGTAACCGTTTTAAGCAAGTAAGTGATTGATTTGGCTCAAAATACATATATATAAATACAAAATATATATATGACGACCTCTACTTTTATTAAGTAAAAACAGACGTTTATATGTACTGAGAAGAAGATGATGATGGCTATTTACCCTGTGAGTTAAAGTCTTTAACCTCATGTCAGTTCTCATTTCCTATTAATGGCAATGAATTAGCAAAGCAGAGGAAAATCTTTTTTGTGTCAGTTTAGTTGAATGAAAGAAATAGCCAAAGAAGTAGAAAATGTCAATACACGACGTCAAGTCACTAACTCATATTTATCTTCCTTGGATTAATCAACTAAACAATCGTTGTTGGATAGTAATTACTAAACACTGATATACTACTTCACTACCACCACGTCCTCCTCACAAAGATAAACGCTATCAGTTTTGATAAAAACAAAAAAAAA